>JACMIG010000730.1:0-27277 GCA_014805385.1 Levipalatum texanum
AAATTGACTAAAAGGGTCTCTAAACATCATTTTATGAACATTTGAACACTTTTTAGTCGGTTTCACAAAAGCAAATTTTACCGATTTTGAAGCATGATACCCCCATCATGGTCTGAATGGTCGACGAATGAAGAGCCTGAACACCCGGATTTCAAGTGTGGAAGTGAAAGCGCGTTTCAGGGCAAAAACTTTTCACTTTCAGTTTTTGGTCTCAGAAAATCACCCCCGGAGATATAAACGTGTCTATGTTGATGATTCTGAAAAAAATAGCTTTTCTAATGATTTCAACGAAATATTTCACCCTCACGCACCCATTTCTGAACCAAGCGGAACATGAATTTCTGACCAGTTTTGAATGGAGATTTTTCTGCAAAAATAATCTCGTACGGTATAAGGGAAAAAGTTTTCAGGGCGGCGTAAAAACGACAAAAAACGATGTATGTAAATATTAATTAATTATTTTCTCGTTAATAGTAGACGATCTGACTATGAAATAAAAATTAGTTTTTTCAGTTTATGTTCTCCTAAATTTCTGCAAAATTTGAAATTTTTTTATGGAGACCAGGAAGAGCACGATTTTTTTTCCGTAAAGTATCTTTATTTTACGGCATTTATTCCCTCCTATTTTTCTAAGCCAGTGTGTCCGCCCAATCAGTTGTGGGTTTTACTTCTTACCAAAGGGCCTTCAAAAGCCGCATATTGGTTGGTCTCGGGGAACTAGTTATTTTGGATGTGCCAAGGGGCCCTTGGCCCTCTGGTGGAACTCGTGTTAGTCCTTTCCATACGAAACCCCGTGCTACCGCTACTACTCCCATGGATCCCCGTGCTCACATTGTTGCAGCAACAACAGCGCTTGTCTCTGTCTTGGAGGCATGTCGAATTAGAAGTGTCTGGAAGGGAAATAATTGAACCGCGAGTACCACCACATGAGAAATCTTATGTTAGTTTGAACAAGATTATGTCCAACCTGTTCCATTGACAGAGCACATGGAGAAAGAAGTAATGGCCGTGCTGTTGCTGGACGGCCCATCTTCATCGCATTTGCAATCGCAATCTTGGTCTTGGAGCGAGGTGGAGTCACCCTTGGACTGCACAGCTTTTGAGGACTACAGAACGATTAATTTTCCCGGGATCCCCATGTGATTCACCTGTGTCGGAGGATCCCTTGATAGCCGCGAAGGAATCCGAGCAGAAGGAGGTGGAGAGCTGACGGAAGGTGCGGGTGGTGGAGGCGAATGCGGAGCGAAGCGCGCTAAGACTGAATGGCAGGACATAGTGAAATGGACACGAGAATGGTGGCTATCAAGGCATCAAGTGCAGGCAAGCATGCTCTACCTCCTATCGATGAAGACTCCGTCGTCGTCGTTGGGCCTTTCCTTCCGAGGAAGTCCGATTGTGCCACGTGCACGACAAGGACAGCCCAGAGGGCCGCGAAGAGTAGCCGCGGCATCGCTACCAGGGCACCTTGCGGATGCTTGCTATCTGACCTTTCCGCCCCCTCCCAGCGGTATATATCCTCCAGAAAACAGGATCCCTGGGGAAAACAAAAGAAATGTTTGGCTTGGAATAACTGCTGTAGGAGGAATGCCGCGAATAAAAGTAGACACTCCATGACCCCTCAGCGATGTGGGAGTTTTGTTGGTGCATCCCAACTGTGTATTGGATGCCATCGTCTTCTCTCGGCTCTCTCCCTTGACCGATGAAAGGTAAAGGAAATAGCAGAGATCCTAGACGCCTAAATGATGATGAGGGCGGAAGGAGCATTCAAGATACTTGGCACACGTCCCGCAACTACCGTGCGAAAGATCGCGGTACTATCGGATGACAGCACTCGCTCTGCCGACCTCTGCCTCTCATTACCCGCTTGTCCAACCAGGACATTCATGATGTCGTGTGAATACACGCAGCTTGATACCTCATTGTCTGTGGCAACAATTCATACATGACCCCCCGCCTGCAGAAACTGAGCCATGCTAAAAGTTGTTGGTTGCTGCGGGGGAAACGACTTCGGTTTGTGTTTCCCCAGGCAAGAGTGTGTCCGGAATTCCTTGCAAGAAAGGCGGAGGGCAAGTAAACCAGACTCTCATCTTGCCATATCATTTGCCAGTTCATCTGATCGCCATTGTCTACAGCTGCGCTTTAGTGATTAGTAGAAGTTCAAATGCGCATGGTATTTTGACTACCGGAGTGTAAATACATTACCAGATTGTGATTGTTGATCTGTGTGTTATTGCAGTATGGTTGTGATCATTGTCTAGCCTCTCGTAGTGTCATATTCAATGGAAAAGGCAACCACAGTCGAAAAGAGCCCACTTCCGTCAGCAGTAGTGTATACACCCGTATCATAGTTCCTGTCATTGGTGTGTACTCGAGTACCATGGGTATACCCTACACGCTTGCGAGAGCTATGAGGCACTAGGTAGAGAATCGGTAACATGCAATTTGTATCAAAATCACGATCTGGTAATGTATTTACACTCCGGTAGTCAAAATACCATGCGCATTTGAACTTCTACTTTAGTGATTTCACGGAATCCGCTAAAAAGACAGGAACATTGGAAAATTTCACCACGGCTAAATGCACGCATCGCACCACATTTAAATTAGCACACGCATGGTCAAGCGTCCGGTGGTGTGTTTCAGTTTCCGATCGTGTTTCAGTTTGCGATCGTAATCAAAATTGACTGCGTATAAGAGAGAGTACAGAAAAAGTGGTGAAAAAGAGAGAAACAGTTGCGAGATAGTTTTGCGTAATGCAGTAGACGCCAGACGGCTAGACTACTGTATCAGCGCCAAGCCAAAAAATTAGCGCGCGAATTTAAAAATTTCGAGAACGACAGAATCTCGCCCACACTCAAACTACAGTATGCTGTTTCACACCACCGGAATCGCTCTTCCTGCCTGACCATGCGTGTTAGCACGATTTTGCAAAACTCATTGCAATTGTGTTGTTTTGCTGGTTGGAAAACCATCCCTTGATGTGACTTGTTGGGTAATCCTTCCCGTTCCACCTAGCAATGGAACGTTGGCGCGTATTTTTCCTACCATTTTAGCGATATTAATTCTATGGTGCTCATGAAATGCATGTCATTTATAGGATGCAACGTCGTTCATTCGGTGGCTTCGGGAATGGAGGAAGTGGAGGAAGGCGACGTCGCTCTCGCTCGCGTTCACCGGTCCATGGAATACGCCCGAAAGATGCCAAAGGTACTTTAATCGGCGTCGGCGATGTTTCGTTTAGTACACGTGTACGTAAATATGCATTTTTTGTTTTTGAAAGGCGAAATTTTTTTTACAGTGAATGAAGCTCCGAGGAAGATCGTCAACATGCTCGACGCCTCAGCTGTCGAAGAAGCCAAGGAAGGTTCGTGGATATATTTACTCCATTTTCAGTCTCTAGTTCGCGTTTCTGCTGGAAAAAAAATACATTTGGAGAATGGGAAAAAATACATTTGTGGAGAAAGTGAACTTTCAGCAGCCAAGAAGCCGCTCGCCCAACGCATCACCGGTCCAGGATCCGACCGCCTCGTACGAGATGATCGATTTATTTTATTTTACTTTTTAGTCGGAATTTGTATTCTTATCCCCATTGCTCTTCTAGTCATACGGCTTCTTTGCAGTGAGGATGAAAGGTAAGCATGAGTGGTATCCCCCCGTCTAATCACATCCACAGATAGTTTGTGCCCGGTGGCGAGCCCTCAGTGTTACGGTCGAATTCTTGTTCAGACGTGCACGATCGAGGGGCCGGGCGCGCGGCGCAATCTCCAGACCAGGTACGAATACAAAGTGTAATATTTATTTATGAAGAATAATATTTATTGTTCTATTGATTTATTTTATGAACTCGGTTAGAAGAGATATCTTTTTTCTAAAGCAACTTTCAGGCTGACTGGGCCGCGCTTCAGCAGCGACGGCTTCGGCAACAACGATCGTCGCGTCGAAATGCGATCGGGAATGTAAGATTGCCTTGTAATTTTTACCGAAGCTCATCCATTATTTGGTTTCGATCAATACTACGGTTAAAAACATACTTGCAGGGGCAACCGTTTCGAGGGCCGTCTACAATTCGGTAATAATGGTACGAGCGCAGCGGCGGTTGGAGGAATGAGCGAGGAGGATCGCGAAAGGCGACAGACTGGTAAGTTGCTATTTGTTTCATTTTCACATTTCTATAAAAATTTCTCATTACTCTGATTTTCCTTTGGCTAATTAGTATTATATTATTTCAGAGCGCGACGAATATCTGCGCCGTCGTGATGGGGATGAGGACAAGCCAGTCATGCGCCTCGTTGACCCTTCAGAAGTTCCCCGTGGAGGGCGCTATTTTTCGGTCAGCCATTTATTTGTCTTGGATTATTAGGTTGGTGGGAAAGTAATGAGACATCGCCATTCCGAATTTTGTTTCTCGGATCCTAGTGGATCCTAGGCGGAATGCCATTGACTATTGGAAGGACAACCTTTCCTACGCATGTGCCCTGAACGGCTTCCAAGCGCTCACCTTCCATTGCAAGAAGTGACTCTTGGAGCAAAAGTTTAGATTTTGAGGATTTTAATCACTCTCATTTTTGTATTATTTTTGCTTTTGGCACTCGCAAGCCAAGAATGATATGCTGAATCTAAAACACTTGGGGTATGCCAATAATGTCGATTTGAAAATTACAGTGCAGTTTTATAGATAGAAATAAATCCAAGAAATATGATCCCATTTGGCAACTTTTTGTCTTCCGGTATTAAATTATTTAAAATAAATAGAGTTTGGGCTCCTAACCAAAGCAATACAGTGAATGACCCTAGAGTGCGTACATAATAATCCCATCAAAAACGAAGGATTACGGCCCACCGTTGGACTAGAAAATTTTGAGAACGAAAACCATGTGTTGAAATACAATATCGTGACTATTCGATAATCAAACGAAGTAGGTATTATAATGACTGACGTAGATGGTGGTATTCATCCCAAGTAACACATTCACCAAGTGGTATGGTATGGGAAAAATTTAGGAGCAAGAATAGAAAAAAACAAGTTTCGAAATTAATATGAGATTTATATCTGAATTATTGATATTTTTGATTCATTTTAAAATTATCCCGATACAAGGTAGTCACTAGGGAGCCGTTCAGGGCACATGCGTAGGAAAGGTTGTTCTTCCAATCCCCCATGGCATTCCCCTCGGGATCCACTGGGAACCAAGAATCGAAATTTGGAATGGCGATGTCTCATTACATTCCCCCCAACCTAATAGAATGTACCACGAGTTAATTTTAGATATCAAAAAAAATCTTTTATTCTAGCACGACGATCGCGGAAAAGAAGGCTCGGAGTGGAAAGGACGCGAAATGTGAGGACTGCTTTGAAATTAATTTTCTCTCTACAGAAGTCTATTATTTGTTCCTTGCTGTTTAATTATAACTGATTACTGATTTTATTTCCTTTTTGTTCAGGTACGATCCCCGCAAGGATACGGGCTACCGTCGCTCGAGTTTCGGTGACCGCGATCGCTACGGAGATCGATTCGGTGGTAGTGAGCGTTACTATATTCTTTCTATAAATAAATAGACGAATATTTTATCACATCATTGGGAATTTGGCAATTAACGTAGTTTGGACAACCTTTTTTTTTCTAGAAGCATCATCAAATCTAATATTATTTCTCATTAAAAATTGCCTGATACATAGGTTTGGAAAAATGCATGGAACCCCACGATTTGCAGGGGACCGCGACCGTGACCGTGGTGGTCGCTTCGGGGCTGATCGCTGGGGAGATCGAGACCGTGATCGTGAACGTCGTAGTGGCGGAGACCGAGACCGCGGTGATCGAGGGAGGGACGGCGGTGGCGCTGCCTGGGATGGATTCGGACGGGTATGCCTTTTAAAAAAATTTGAAATCATTTAAGTGCTATTTCCGGCACGACAATAAATATCATTTTATGGCTGGAAAAATCAATAGTTTTTGCAGAACAACAACAGCGGCTACTCTGCACCTCGCGACGACTCCTTCGGCTCCTTTGGATACGGTGGCAGGTACTATTGAGGGGGAATTCTTTCCGACAGCGACGCTTGTCGTCCGATAATACAACAACGCTCCTCATTACTGCTTTTAGATCACTTAACGACCTGTATCTATTTCGTAATGGTTGAATAGCAAGTATGATTGTCTAAAAATAATATTGCTTTTTCAGACGCGAACCATCGCGTGCCGATGGCCTCTGGACGCACGACAAGTACCTCGAACTGGATGATGAGGAGGTATTTTTAAGACTTATTTTGCTGTGTATTTTTATTCCATGAAAATTTTTTCACCCGAATTTCCAAACTATATCCACACAATATTCATGCTGTTGTTAATGGTCCCGTTGTAAAGTGAACAAATCTAATCAATTGCAGGAGGCCGCGAAGAAGGACGATGCCACGGTCGTCGTGGTGGAGAAGCGGTCAGCGACAGCCGCGGATGATTACGACGAAGGAACGATTGTCGTCGACTCTTCCAAGGGAGACAGGGTCATCGAGTAGAGATAATATTTGGTGGTTGACCTTATCTGATTTTTCAAACTATTTTTCGAATCCCAGCTCCCTCTTTTCAACGCAGAAAGAGTGTCTTTAAAACTTTCTCGTCTCGTCTTTTTTTCACTTTGGCTAAGAGAGCTTATGGATTTTCTCCTAGCTGTCTTCTCTTGTGTGGCATCCTTCTGTATAACCCTATTTGTGCACATTCTACACCCGCTTCTCTGCCTTGCCCTTGGTTGGTTAACCAATGGTTGGTTAACGTTGGTTGTTTGCTGCCAGAATTCAGTCTACTTCCATCGTTGATAGTTGTTCTCGCATTCCCATCCCTATCACAACCTCCTAGGCAGTTTAATATTCCAGTCTAATAAGCTTACAAAACGAACTAAATTATTTTCGCAGTCTAGCGCCACGAGCTTCGAGCTCATCGTTTTCTGTTATCCTCTTTATATTTTTACAAATCTCATAAAACGCTTTATTCTTACCTTTTTGTTAAAAGCAAATCAACGTTGTTGGGTATCTTGACTGCAAGTATCTCAATTCTGCAGAAGTGGACATTGACACTGCGCACTCGTTGTCCCGTGCAAGTTGAAGGGCTGTTTACACTAAAATCCAGTGCGCACCTTCCGATAAAAACGACGGTCGATCAGACGATGAAAACATGAAATTGAGAAAGTGAGGAGGGGGAATACCCGATTCAATTGTTCACCATCAATCACAGTTCCGTGTTGACGCTGATTCCCTGCGACAGAACCGCGTGATTTTCCGTTCGGGGGGGGGGGCTACCGATATGGGCTAACTCCACGCCGAGACACTTTGTTTTGCAATGATTGACTGCGAAACAACAACTTCCACACACCGTTTATTCATTCACACACAACTAAACTAATCAGCCAACATGGACGATAAATGCAACGATACCATACAAAAATATACAATTCGATAGAATGAAAATGTTTTACACGCAATGGTCTACTCTATCACGAATATAGTGTACTTATAAGAGACGTTCGTTTTTTTTGGCTTTTTGTTTTTGTTTTTTTTTTATTTTATGAGCGCTATTTTTGTGACTTTTCGGAGATGGAGATGTGAAGGAGCTAGTCGTTCTTGAATCTGAAAAAGAATCCATTTTCATGAATCGTAAAAGCACTCAACAAAACTGGACAACTATCAAAAGATAGGCAAAAAATCAAAGCAGAATCACTAACCCGAGCCAGAAGAGCGGGTGGTATCCTCCGTTGTTGGCGGCCTTCTTCTTTTCGAACTGCCCATCGTGGTGGTGCTTGGAGACGCCGCCTCCCGGAACGAGTCCGTGGCCATCGCTCTCCTGGGCGACGATGTGGTCGTGGCAGACCTGGAAGGATCAGATTGATTCTATAATGAGTGCATCAGCATAACTATCAGCCGCTGTCTATCATAAGCGCAATAAGTAGTTGTCCCACCTTGTGGCAAGTCGGCATGCGGCGCTGCACTTCTGGTGATCCAGTGGGGGTGCGCATGTTGCGCAGGGCCTGGCGAGCCTTCTTCTCCACGCGGACCTGCAGATCGGGCGCTCCTTCCATGTGTTCCCACAAATTGGACTCGTTCCGTCTCATAAACCCATCTCCCAAACACACCTCCTTCATGTGTGCAATGTTGGCGAGCCGATCTTCCTTGGCCTGCGCCTTCATTTCGATGGCCAGCTTTCGCTCGAGGATTCGTCTTTCCTCGGTTTCACGACGGATGCGCTCCTTGATGGCGTACTGACCGGGCCCGAAGGCGAACGTGCTGATAGAGCACATGTCTGCAAATCGATAAGATCACTTCCCTCGCTTTTGATGATTGGCCGTTCTTTGGATCATTTCGCTACCGTGCTGATTGATGCTCTGATTGGCCTTTCGATCTTTGCACGCAATCACGTGCCTGGCACGCTCCTCAGTCAGATGTCCAGTATTGTAAGTCGTAAACGGCTCGCCATCAACCCCTCCATCGAGATGCCGTTGCTACTTTCAGTAATGAATGATCGAATGGCGCGGGACGGGCAGGGTCTCCCCACATCAGTGTAAAGTGATTGATTCGCTTTCCAACTCGGTAGTAGACGGAGGAGGGGGAGCGGGCAAGAAAGTATTGCTCTATCTATCGATATAGGGAGAGGAGTGACCCGCTATCATCACCCTCACCTTGCCCCAGCTGCTAGTAGTCGCGGCTTGCGAGCGATGAGGTAGTTAGAGGAATGTTGAGCTACGGTAGCAGAGGTGCCGGGCTGAAGGCATCGGGTCTTAGGGGGGCCTCCACGGCTAGCTCGCTCACCTCAACACACGAATAACGCAGTGGCCACGCGGATGGAGAGCTCGCAGAGGCCGAAGCAGATGACGGAGGTGCTGATCCAGTTGCTGGGGATGGCGTATTCCCTGGAAGCATCGCCCTCAGTCCTCGTCCTTTCCCTCGTCCTTACCTCTGGACGAACACGTTCGAGGGGATGGGAGAAGACGCGGCGGAGGGGGAGGAGATTTTCGAAATTGGACCCGACGCGTGTGGACTTATTAGCATTGAACAGCTATGTCCATTAATGGGATGCCTTCGGGATGTGCGTCCTTCCTCGGACGGAGTGACGTTGTAACTGATGCGTATCGCCTTGTACCCAAGGCGGTCAGCACCGACGGGGGAGACGGTAGAACCGGAGGGAGAGCTGGCTGGAGTGAGAGGAGAGTGAGGGCTCCGACCGGAGAACTTCCCTTTTATTGCAGTCGAATGGAGGCGGAGTCGCGCGCGCCCAGGGAACCCCGTCCGCCTGTGGAAAGCAATTTTTTCGTAGCCCAATGTACGCGGTGCCTAGGCGTATTTTGCGCGCATAGACAACAGCTTCGAAGGGAGGACAGACGGGAAAATAATGAAAATATTGAGACGGTGGTTTTGAAACGGTGCGGAAAAGATCATGAGTGGACTCCAGAGAGCGAGCACTAGTCGGGGGGATAGGAGGGGGGAGGGGGAATAGGGGGTGCCCGTACCCGGATCTTTTATGACATCCCTGGGAGCGACCCCACCGCGTGTCATGTGATATTATGAAGATGGGGAAATACCCCCTTCCCTCTCTATCAAGAAGAGAGGGAGGGCACTGTGTGAGACACTGTTTACAGCGTCGGTACGATGCTCATTGAACGTGATAAAGGAACTTCCTCAGTCACCGAGGTGTCACACGATAGCCGAACTCGGTACGACAAAGCACAAACTCATCGGTTTTACCTCAATCACTCAGCCTTTCATGGAACCGGAAAGTTCAGTGAGATCAATGGGTCATTGTCCTTATCGCCTTCTGTGAATATTCCATCCGATCAATGGATCGAGCTGGCATCGACATTCGCGCTCAGTCGAGAAATCGCCCGGCCTATGGGCGTTGGTTTCCAGTGCGTTCTCTAGTTTGGAAGTGCATCAGTCGGCGGTCCGAAGGTCGACTCGATTTCTTTCCTTCTTCTCTCCTCGTTCTCCTCAAATCTCCCCATCGATCAGCCCCATCTCTCCTTTTCTCTTTTTCTGCGTGCGTGTTCCTCCCTTTCATCACTGCCAAGCTCTTCCTCATTTTACCATTGGCACTTAACAGGGAAGGAACGCAAGAGAACTGGGTAGTTAGGGAGTACAGAGTGTTTGTATAGTTTGAGTCGTTTCCTTCTGTGACCTGGGCCAACTCGAGAATCGGCGTGCTCCGTGTCGTTTCCAATCGGGGTGCGCTCGTCCACGTGAACCTTTGCTCATCTCCCCTCCCTTTTTGGACAAGAGGTACTGATGGAAGATAGTGATAAGGAAAGAGCTGAGAGAACGTTTAGTGAAACTTGGCTAGAAGGGAGCATTCGTTTCGTCGAAAGATCACTCTCGAGTACAATGTTATCCCCGACGGAAAGTGCGTCGTTTCCTGTTTGAGATCTTCGAAAGTACTGTGGTGTAATAGCGAGGCAGACATAGATGAGTCAGAGAGATCAGCCACAAACTTATTTCTCCGAGGTAGTTTGTTAGATGAACGCAGTCCCTGGCGCGTGATCGTTGTACTGCCTTACTCGTACAACAGCTGAAATTGCATAAGAATGAACGAGTTGCTATCAGGTGCACTCGGGACTCGCCCACTACGGAAGTGGAGTTCTGATGTAAAGTCGAAGGGGATGTTTTGCTGTGCTGTGTCTTTCTAGAGCATTCGCTCAAAGGGAAGGATTCTGGTTCATGCGAAAGCTGTTGTAGTTTGCGATCAAAGGCACGACAAGGGCCTTGTAGTTGTGTTGCCTGTAGTTTTGTCCAGACAGTAATTTGAAGAAGTGATCCCACATCTTCAAGAAATCAAACATTCTTACTTGGGGAAGGGCGAGTTGCCTAATAATGGAACCTGATTCGAATCGGTGCCACACGAATCGCAGTCGTAAATCACTCGCACCTTTATGTGAAAAGTCCACTCATCACAATGGACTTGAATGATTCGAAAATGGTTTTCGCGAATATTTCAAAAGTAGGGTCGGGGTAGCATTGTGATCAATGTGAAGTTGCAAATGAGGTGATTTCCTAATATTTCAGGCACCGTTTATAAAAATATCTATACCCAAAACATTCCTTCTTATTGGAGGACTCGATCGGTCTCCAACTGATCCCACTGCTCGTTCTCTGTTGTGTCCGTGTGTGGAACGAGATAGAGAGACAGAGAACCTCGCTCTATTGGGCCAATCGCTTACTGTATCTCTTCGTTGATCCATCTCACCTGGTGTTGATGCTTCTCTGGTGCAGTGCAAACCACCACACTATCTATGCAGCTGTTGCAGAACTGTTCCCTCTTCCTCCTCATGTGACAACATCTATCTAGGGCCCATCTCTCGACTCCATTAAACCTCCAAAGTGTTCTTCGCCTCCCTGCGCGTACGGGAGAAAACCCCACGTAGGCCCATCTCCTTCTAATTAACCCCGACTATCTATCTCGTCTCTCCATCAATCTTGGCTATCTTTCTCATGATGAATACGGACACCTTGCACGCAGGCAGTGAGAGTGGGAGAGAATTCAAAGTAGTTTCTATTTCACCTGTTCCATCTCCTCATTGCCTCTCTCGCAAACAATCATCACTTCAACCTACCGTACCCATGCAGCAACGGGAGTCTAAGCCATGGCTACCGTACGCCCCGCCACTCCCGCCGACGCGCCGATTCTCATGGGGATGATCAGGGTAAGTCGCCAAAACTTATGACGATCTTATATCCGGGCAGCAAGGTGATGGATTCATAGGAGCATTAATAAGTCAACTACTTCGTTGTAGGAGCTGGCAGAGTTCGAGAAGATGCCCGAGTCGGTGAAGGTAGACGAGGAAACTCTGGCTGCGGATATCGAACGCAATGCCTTCGGCGGCTTCCTCGCGCAGGATGAGGTTGGTATTCTTGAGATCGTTACCTTCACTCTCGATATTCAGAGCGGTGAATACGCCGGGATGCTGCTGTACTACTTCGGATATTCGACGTGGCTGGGGCAGGTGAGTATCTATAGTCGAAGGAAATAACGACAAGTATAATATTGATCGGTATATTAGAGTTCATTGCTCTCAATATCTGTTCGAAACCCCCATTTTATCTTGGTGAAGGAAGGGTACAAAACGGAGTGCTCTCCTCTTCTCTTTCCTCGACAGTAGATACGGTAGGTAGTGCGGGAGGAAGTGCACTGCCATTGTTGGAAGGCGGGGTCACTGGAAAGGAGGAGTCCTTGTAGTTCATGCACATGGAGGATCTCTACGTCAAGCCGGCATTCCGGAAGAATGGCTACGCCAAAATGCTGTGGATGGAGTGTGCCAAGGTGACTGGGATCGTCGGGTTTCTTTCATGTCCAAGTTACAGTTGTCCCGCTCACTCGGACATCGCCGCTTCCAGTGGGACGTCCTGGACTGGAACGTCAACGCCATCAACTTCTACAAGAAGGTCCAATTTATGTCGTGGATTGCAAAGATCGAGTTTGGAATTGGGAAGTTCCTTGTCTCGTGCACACAACTATAAAAGACTAGAACGCTATTTTTACTTTGGCACTGTAATGCCTTCCACTTCAGGTCAAATCGACGCAGGATCTGACGCACAGCGAGGGCTGGCTCAAGTTCCGCCTGGACGAGGAAGGAATCGCCGAAGTTGCCGACGGCAAATTCTAGATTTCGATTGATAGTTCATTTTCAGGTTATAGAAATATTGAATGTTGTGAGGCCTCTGTTGTATGTATAAGTTAGCATTTTTTCCTTTGGTTGTTATTCTATTGATAGCTGTTATTTGAATTCGGGCTATAGCAATGAACACAAGGTTTCAAATGCTGTTTTCGTCGGTTGAGGACGCGGGCCTTTGAATGGAAGGGGTGTTTCCCAGAATTATCGAATTGGTTCTCCCCGAATGCGAAGTCGAAAATCACTCGCAAATCATCAATTCAAAGGGCTTTCTGTTTCACCCGTTCCATTTCCTCATTGTCTTCCCCGCAAACATTCATCACATCATTCTACCGTACAGCGACGGAGCTCAGATTCATGGGTACCGTACGCCCCGCCACACCCGCCGACGCCACCATTCTATTGGCAATGCAATTATTTTGAAATTTATCATAACGATATTATCCGAACCGTGATTTTTGTGTGTAGTGAAATACATTTGGTTTCTTTTCAGGAGCATGCAGAGTTCGAGAAGATTCCCGAGTCCGTCAAACTCGACGAGGCAACCCTGGCTGCGGATATTGAACGCAATGCAGTTGGCGGATTCCTCGCGCAGGATGAGGTTGATATTCTTCTGATCTTCACACTCGACATTCAGAGCGGTGAATACGCTGGAATGCTGGTGTACCACTTTGGGTATTCGACGTGGCTTGGGCAGGTGAGTAGATGCGGTAGCCTCGCCGGAGTGTTTAGCGGCGCGGCGGCGGGGGTGCAGTCGCTTTTGAGTGTAGACAAGAAAGTCCTTGTAGTTCATGCACATGGAGGATCTCTACGTCAAGCCAGAATTCCGAAAGAACGGCCACGCCAAGAAGCTGTGGATGGAGTGTGCTAAGGTAACAGAAATCCTCGAAGTCTTTCAAAGTCCAAGCCTACAGTTGTCACGTTCTCTCGGCCATCGCCGCTTTGAATGGGGAGTAATGGACTGGAACATCAACGCCATCAACTTCTACAAGAAGGTCTGTCTGATTGATGCCTCGTGATTTAGCTCTCAAAGGTCAAGTTTGGCTCGGGAAGTTCCCTGTCTCTAAACCATCGAGAGGGCGAGAGTCAGCTAACTTCATGACGAGAGAACATTGAAAGGCAATGCTTGTCACATTCTGTACTTTGATGCTCTCCGACTCCTACCATTCCAGGTCAAATCGACGCAGGACCTGACGCACAGCGAGGGATGGCTCAAGTTCCGACTTGACGGGGAAGGAATTGCTGAGGTTGCCGACGGCAAATTCTAGAAATCTATTTCCTCCTGGCGTAATAGAACTATTGAATTTTGTAAATCACCTTTTATTGTATGCTTATATGTTTTGGTAGGAATGAATAATTTTCACTGTATGGTAATCAATTAATTTTTTTTTTCAGAAGTACGATGTAGCCGCGATTTCCGAAGAAACAGTTGATGTTTTCATCTGTCGCCGATAAGGGTCCTTCGATAGAGGCTTTGTGTCTTTATCGAAATCCTCCACAGAGGAAGGGGAATTTTCTCCGCCTCATTCCACTTTTGCACGTGCAGATGAATGCTGCAATCGATTTGAATAGGACGAAGAAATGATAACGTGGCCCTCGGAAGAGGACGTGGCGTCACTTTCAAATTTCCTCTACTATTATGGCTGATGCAAAGGCATCTCTTCTTCTCAAATATCAGATCCCCCCATTGTCATTTGCCATGCGGAGAGAGCAACCCGTTTTTAATGAAGAGAGAACAGTTTGTTCAAAACACGTACCTGAAATTAGATGCGTGTGTCTACATTCATGCAAGCACAGCAGCTGTCTTTCAACTCATCAAGAATGGCCAATGGATTACTACGAAGCAATGCCCCTAACTACAGTTACCAAATCCTTCTTTCAAAGAAAGGTGTAGTTCCCATTTCGTGTGATCAAGCCGTGTGAGCCAAGCACAAGCTATTGTTTCAATGTCATCATTCTGATGAAAGTTTTCTAATCGCTTGATAGCGAAAACCAACTAATTGTTTTGCTGTAACGCTAAATATAAGATCTTGAAAAATTACTGTTTGCCAATATCTACCTGTTTGACATAACACAAATCACAATGATCCAATGCTTGTTGCTATTCCGATTGTTTGACCCCCGGATACGGCGTCTCGAGTCTGCCATGCCATCATAAGACGAAGGCCAGAGATTAGCTGTGATGAGAGAGAAAGGAAGAGAGAGGGTCAGGACAGGAAGGCTTCTGATAAGAGCCGAGCAATCAGGCAGTCACTCCACTCGATCCCCCTTCGACCATGAACCGTGCCCTCGTCCTCGTTGCTGGTAAGGACCAAGGATTACTTGAAACTTGTGGCAAAGTAGGCATCTCTCCTGTTTGCTTCGGAAAGTCAATAGAGTAACGCCAATTAGCCTAGTCTTCAGATGGTCCTCCTCCATCTCAATACTCCGAACCTCTTGCTATTTGCAGTTGTCTTCGGCGTTGCCCTCGCCTCGCCGCCCTTCCTCCAGAAGGCCGTCGCCGCCCAGAAGAACGCCGCTGCCCATGATGCAAGTTTGACTCAACCCTCGCGTTTTTGTACATCGTTTCAAAACATCACTTCATAAGCACTGTTTTTCCAACAGAGTTTCTTTTTCTTGGAACACTCTCCCACAAACTGCTGTAGATTCGCGTTCTCCAGCGTCTTTCGACCATTATATTAAATTAGTTAAGCATCATCACGTTTCACCTAACCTATAATTCTTCTCTGTATAATAAGTATCCATCCTAATTTCCTTTTCTTATCTTTATGTATTCCTCATCCGTATAATATCATTTTTACTTCTATTACGCCAGCTCTTGCCACTAACCTTGCCTTTCCCACTCTTTCTTCACCCATGTACCATATATAAGTGATGCGCAGATAAATAACTAACTAACTAACTAACTAACTAACCTCGGATGTTCCAAGATTTAAAATGACCCGTCTGATCGCGAGAAGACGATAAAAAGTGATGATTTCCTTTACAGCAGCAGCAGTCGACTCTCCGCGAGGCGCACTCCATCATCTTCGGCCTCAAGCACAACAGTGAGTTAAAGGAATAGGACCAAGATTCTGGTCCGTAAAATAGACTTGGGTATTTGTGGCTACGGTCCACAGAAATAGCACTAACATAACATCGGTGGCGGATTCCTCAGGCTAATAATATTTGTTCAAACTCGCAATTCCAAGCTCCACCTTGCAGAGGACCTGAACGACTTCCTGTGCCCTGTGTGCCTGGACCTCGTGGAGCTCGGCAAGGAGTACCTCGAGAGCGGAGAGGGAAACATCGGAGACTACCTCGATGGCCTCTGCAAGAAGATCTCCTCCCACTTCCTCCAGGTCGCCTGCCTCGACATCGTCAACGACATCGTCAAGGAGGTAGCCAGTTGAATTAAACAGTTGTCTTCAAAACGTTATCATTTTTTGCGGTTTCAACAACCTGCTTTGATCGGATTTAAGAATCGGATTTTCTAAACATTCACGATTTCCCCTGATGCAAGTGCTATTCAGCTCGAGAACGAGACGGAAGGAGGAGTCGAACCCTCCAAGATCTGCTCCAAGCTTCTCAAGATGGACTGCCACAAGCAGTAGACGCTCTTTTTCCTGTTCTGATAAATTATGAGATGATCGAGTCTGTTTGGGGGCTGCACGTAGCCCAGTGGTAGAGCTCTTGGATCGTGATCAGAGGGTTCCCAGTTCGATTCCCGGTACCTGCGTAATCTTTACCCTGATCTCGCCCGAGAAGTATCACTCACATCACACGGAGTCCATCACAAGATGAAACGATCGTTATCAGTCACAAGAGGAGAGCGAACGAAATTGAGGGATTACGGCCCTGTCTCGGCTGAATCTTCCTAATCACAGTGGAATGCAACGCGGAATAAGGGTATTCCATCGAACTCCAATCCTTTCGAGTTCTTCCAAGCAAGAGAAACTGCGGTACTGGTGAAATGAGTAATATGTATTGGTGACATCTCAGATGTCCATCAAGGAAACGCCAAATACAATGGCAACCTGCGACAAGCACAGTCACGAGTAAAGTGATGCGAATTGACCCGAAAATATAGTCCATCTTATGGATTCAAAGGCCCAAGCTACGCAAGCTCATGCTTCTCGGTTGAGCGCACTCGTTCACCTGAAAAACCAGGGCATAACAAACTCTCCATTCCGACAAACCTTGCTTCAGCGCAATCCTCTGTCCTGCCTTTCCGAGAACAACGTAGAAGGCAAATGAAACGGCAATGATGGAGACTGATAAAAGAATGAGTGGCAATCCCGGTCGGAGGACCGCGAAAGCGGAGACCTGGAATGGAGGAAGATGTGAAAGGATGGAAAGCCTAAGCTCACCAGTGCAATGGTCTCCAGAATGTAGATGAACGTTGCGAGAGTGAGGCGGTGGAAGTGCGATGAAAGGAGAGAGCCTGAAAAGAAGACGTTACGTTTTTATCTAAAGACAGAAATACTCCATGATCACTAACCAATTGGTGCGAAGAAGATGACGATGGGAATGCAGACGATGAAGTAGTCCCAGGCTAACTGCAAATACTTTAGTTTTTTATGTCAATTTAAACAGGACCACAACAAGTTCAAAATGCAATGTTATAAAATACGATTTAAAGATTACGGGTGCAATCGCCTGCTGCATGACTCCGCGCCAGAAGAATGTGATGACGCTGTTGATGCCGGCCAGGGAGACCGTGGTTGGAGTGGCCACCTGAAGATGACGATGACGGAAAGGATCACTCAAAATATGGATAACTTCTGCGTTTTGAAGACTCCCAAACGGGAAACTAACTTTTTCATTTATTCTGAAGAGCAGAGTGATGATGGAGAAAGCAAAGACTTCCAGACCCGATCCGGCGATGCCAGAGAGAAGGCCTAAATATTTGACATATGAATACATCAACCGTAACAACCTCCAACGAATCCAGTTGCCAACAGAACAGCAGCCTTCCACAGGTCAAAGTCTTGGATCTGGTCGAAGGTCGTTCGTTTCTTCTCCTTGAAAGTGTTTACTTCAGGGGAATTCTGGGTCGATAAAGGTCACCTTGTTGAGTAGATAAAGAGCGATGGCGAAGGAAAAGAAGACGGAGACGAAGGCGATCTTCTTTACTGCGGGAGATAGAACAGCATCGAGGAACTGAGATTCTCACTGCACAAAATCAAATCGTTACTCCTAATGTAAGTGTTTACTTTATGGAATCAGTTCGAAACGCCGGTTGGATATTAAATAAGTTTTGAAACACATTTCGATACAATGATAATGTAAACCTCGAGAGCCACGACAGTTCCGGCCGTTCCTCCGATGGACGCGAATACGAGCGTGTGCCGCTCGATCAGTACTCCCATCAACTGGATCGACACCGCGGCAGCATTCAGACCTGGAGAGGGGGGCAATGGATTCACGTCTATTGAAACGATGAAATTCGGCAAAAAATGTTTTAAAAGCCCGGAAAGCTTACCAACTGTCTGAATCATAACAGAGAAGTCACGTGCGATTTCGGGTCGGATCTGAACGATTTACTTTTGAATTCATGTTCTGGCGGTTCACGCCAGCGGTTGTCTCCACGATATTACATACCTTGAGTGCCAGAGTGAGAACGGGAAAGGCAATGGCACCGCCTCCCTCAGCCGTAGCACCTGACACAAATTGTTGACTTGGCATTGTGCCAGATATAAATGTTTGTGGTATAAACGAAAACTGTTGACTTGTCAATAATGAAAGTCTTTGATGTTCTGAGCGAAGACGAGTACATCCTGTTCTAGGCATGGCCGAAGTGCATACCTCCAACAGTTGCTCCGAACGCCATGATCGGCGCAATTTCCCATCGATCGCGGAAAAGATGGAAGAAATTGAATCTGTAAGTATTAGGGGTTTTTCCCAATTTCCTTCGTACAGCGAATTCACGGATACTCGAAGAATGAAATTTTTTCAGAACTTTTCTGACTTGTCGCCAGTTGTACGATACAAAAGTCATTCTCGAAAAGTAAATTGCCTTTTCATAAATAAAAAATAAATAGAAATAATAAATCCATACTTCCATGCAACGAGCCAATACACCAGCTGGACGAGGATGAACGGGACGGCGATAGCTGCAGGAATCAATTACAGACACAGTTGAATGCCAAAAGGAAAGTAATTATCTTTCGGTGTCATTTAGAAAAGGGCAAAAGAATACCGATGAATTTGCGGTGCCTCGCGACGAGTTCATCAAAAGGCGAAGGAGGCGAGCCGCTGATAACGAGATCTTCATTCGTCTTCTGCCCTGACAATAGGAACGAGTTGAGTTTCGATCTCTAGATAATTGAACGCAATTGCTACCAATCAGATTGAAAACATTAAAAAACCGTTGAAATCAATATATATTTTGTAAAAAAAAACAAATAAATTGTTGATACCTGCCCAGAAGTACTTGCGCAGGAACTGAGCAACGCTCCTCCTCGGTTGTGAAGAAGATTCCGTCGATGTAGAAGATTGGTCCATAGTTAAAGGAACGGTTTCCTGGGTTGAATGGGGAGAAGAACGAAGGGAACGGCCTCTTTCCAATCTCCTCTTATACTCCTCCGCAGCCATCCTTGGGGGCGAACCTTGAAAGAACGGATCAGGATGACGTAGAAAGAAGCCGAAAGCAGTGGAGAGAAGCTACTGTACAAGGAGATCCAAAGGATCACCGCCTCGTTCTTGTAAGAAGGGTTGGGGAAGAGATGAAGATGACTTGAGCTCAAACTATAATGAGCAGGTCTGGAGTCTCTTCGCCGAGGCGACGAGGGAGAGCACTGAAGAGGAGAGACCGGACAGCTTGATGAAGATGACTGAAAAGGTCGCAGACTAACACACTATAGCACTTGTGTCGTTCGAAGATCGTAGAACAACAACAATTGCCATAAGAGCACTTGGAATATTAAAAGGGGGGGGGGGTCATGGACGTACGTACAGACGAAAGGGCAGACGCTACAGTACATAGGCAGTAACAATTGCCGTAGTATCACTTGGAATATAATAAGGGCAATGTTCGGGATGGGGCGGGATGGATGGCGATCCACTTTCTCCGATTTGTCGAGATCAAGTTTAGAGGGAGGCGAACTCTCGCTGCAGATTCGATCAGAAGATCGAGCGGCCATTCGTATATCCTCATAATCACTACTATTGTGGTGGTGCCAAAGCTGTTAAAATCTCTCTCCACTGTTCTCTCGTTTCTCTAACCTGTCTGGGCAGTTAGAGAAACGAGAGAACAGTGGAGAGAGAGCAGGTGCAATTGGAACGCAATTCGGAAATCCTTTGGCACCACCACAATAGGTTGCTTCGCTTCCATTGAGGAGTCGGCATATTCAAACAGTACGTTTTTCTAGTTCAGCTTGGCACGATTTTGTTGTAATCAATAAGTGATCTTTCTTTTCAATTTCATTGTATATAAAAAGATTGCATTCGTTAGTCGACAATTCGCATTGAGTGGTCCAGTGATGTTCATAACTTTCTATAGCGCTCTTTCCAAAGCTGAACGAGGAGCTTCTCCTTTGGGCACATCCAGACCGTTCATTATCCATGATCGAACGACTTGGTCCTAGTCAAGTTGAACTTAATTCACGATTCTCTGAAGCTCATTGGCAGTGCTCGGTCCGAACTCTGCCTGCCCTCTTTCTTTCCCATGAACTCCCTGCGTGACCATGGAACGGTTGTCCCTGCCAATAAATCGCGATTGCCCAGTCTCAGGGTCGACACGAAATAGCACAGCGATTCGAGAGGCCGCAGAGAGCGAAGGGACGGGCTAGAGATGGCCCTTTGTGTGCATGCGTCTGACCAATCTCTCCGCGGAGGCTGCCCTATCTCCTCCTTTTCCCTCCACTTCCAATGAGCACAGCCACCATAATCATAATGCGCTGACCTCGACTCCTCGAGGGAATCGAAAGGGAAGCATTTCTTATTCCCTCGGCGCTCTCTGCTCTTTCCGAAGAGAAAGAACAAAGAGAATCAGGGGGTCGAGGGGGGCGAATCACTCTTATTTTACGCGCGACATCTCATTCCACCGGCGGCCGCGCCCCACTGCGATTCATTGCGACCCTCGTGGCTTTCTTTCTATCGCTGATCCCTTTGTAGCCGGCCTACTTCTCGGAATGACTCTACCTCGAAGCGAATGCTTAGATCTGAAATCATTTTTATTCAGTTATCCAAGTCGATAATCCTGCAATCACTTCTATTCCTCTTCTTCTTCCTCTTCGTTCCATTCCGGGGAGTAATGCGGGGGTTTAGCCTCCATCGCTAGCGGAAGAAGGAATGGTTAGTGGCTACTAGATGGAGAGGGTGGCCAGTAATGTGATTGGGGGCCCGCGCCCCTTGATCTTCCACCCTCATTTGGGACGTCTATTCAGCGCATCGGCTGGTCCGCGGCTAGTCGCCAAGTCTGGTCAGACAAATAAGTTTCGTCCGCGTTCTTCTATTGACTGAAATGACAAGGTGATTATCTCATTCGAAACTCCGATCGTCCGATCCGATTGGCTCCTGGAAGAAGAGGATTCCAGATTCTTTGGATTTCTGTGAGAATTGTTTACTTGTTCTGTTAGGTCCTCTAAAGGCTTTACATTACTAGCATGTCTAGGATCTCTAGGGCAGCTTAGCACCACCTTAAAATTAGTGAAAAGAAGGCCGGTCTCTGCTATGATGACTGTTTGCGCGATCGCCTCGTCACATTTGATGGTGGAGGATGTCTTTGATGTGCCGCAGCTGCTGGCCTTTTCGCCCCCCGCTCGTTTGTGGTCGCTCAGAGTGCCAAGGAGCTTCCTCCCCGAGTGGTATCTGGTATCCGAGAGGGGAAGTCTCTCGGGTTTCACTCCCAATCGTGGTGCCTCGCACATTCGACGAGAGCACGTCAAGTGCATCGGCCCGTTGTTTGTCTTTTATGGTTGGAGCTCCATTTTTGATACGTCTTTGCCGATATGCGTTAATGGAAAATTTTGTGTGTAAGGCTCGTATTTCTGACTGATTATAAACTTTTTAGGAGGGTTAATAAGGCTCGCCGTCAAACCGAGAATATTGTATTTTCTATCTCTCGGTCAGTGTACGTATTCATAGACGTTATGCCCCAGTTTGCCTATACTGAAACGCCAATTAAACTAGGTAATTTAGGTTTCGAAGCTTACTTTGATCAATGTGCAATTCTCTTCGATTGAACGAGACCTCTCCTCCCCTGCCCACGAAGTCAAAGAGGGAAGACTCCCACCCCCTGCCCTAATCCCCTTTTTCGCGCTGTTGTGCGTGGGACGCGTCCACTGACTATTACTTGCAGGGGCACTTGCCACGGTTGACTGGCCCTTTGTCTCAGATTGTCGACCCAGATCTCATTCATGCCCAGTTAGCCTGAACCTGATTTTTCTATATTACGCCAATAATCAGATCCCAACTGCTGATTGAACATTTCTAATGGTTTGGCTGAGTTTCAAAATTCTTTCAGAGTGCTTGTCTTCACGGCGTGACGGGATTTTTTTCGTAGCTTTTTCATTACGGAGTTCCAAAATATGATCATGCTATACCTTAATCTCATGATCGCGGAGGACAATGTTCCATACCAAGTGCCTGGGCAGATCAATTCGGCAATTAAATAGTCTTGATATCTCTGCTGGCGCCTCCCTCGAGGGGGTGGATAGATACCCTCCCCCGTGCCTATTGCAAACAATGCCAGGCGACACATTCCCCTCCGTGTCTCCAGCCCTCCACTCTGGGCACACATCCGTGTCGAGCCACCCGCGCTAACCCGTTACTCCTCCCACTCCAGGTAGACGGATACCTTTTGACCCTTCACTAGTCTTCGGATTGGACCATATTGAAGGCAGCGCACTTTTTCTTCTTTACTCTCGAAAAGGAAATCTCCATGCTTTCTTGCGAAACAGACATAAAATCGTATCGAATACTCTAGTCACAGTTCTCTACTGCTCGAGACCACAATTTTGACATTTTTTGAGTATGGATGCAACAATGCCGGCCAACCGGCCAAGCTAGCCGTAAGGAATCTAAAGCGGTCAACTTGTCAGCAGCTTCCTTGGACGAAAATGAACACGTCCTCAGCTCGGCCGCTTTAAATAGATTCCTCACGGTCAGCTTGGCAGGTTGTGCGGAATTGTTGAGCCCGTACTCAAAAATTGCCGACTCGAGTAATACGTTTCATGTCATTTCCTCCAGACTCTTTCATTCTCGGCCATCCACGCCTTCCCATTGTTTTCGTGTGTGTACGCGATCACCTCGTCGGTGTTTGAGCGCCCGCTCATCGCCTTCCCCGAGCATGGAAGATGAGAGGGGTAAATATGGAATAATCCCCCCTCTCCAGGCCCCGTAGACAACAACGACGAGGACGACACCAACGGGAACGACACCATGGGCGACCCCACGGAGTTGAAGGTGGGGCTCAGAATTTCCCAGCACGCTCGAAACTAAATGTTCTTCCTTTACTGCAAAAAAACATTGTAGGTATGGGTCGAAGGCGTGGAGCGGAGCATCAGCGGAGTTACGGAGGTGATACTTTTATCTAGTGCAAGGCATCATTCAGCGCAAATCATGGCTTGAATTACACTTTCAGACTGATTGACGTTAACAATCAAAGGTTTACAGATATTCCTGTGAAATGATTTAAATTCCAGAAGACATCGTGCACTCAACTCATCTACGCCCTCGCCCACGCCACGGGACAAAAGGGGCGATTCGTCCTGGTCGAGTGCTACGGGAATACGGTGAGTATATTGGATTATCAGCCCGTCAAAAGATCAACTACTACCTACTGTCTTCTATTCTTTGAGAAACGCATAATTTTATTGCTGAATTAGCTTTGCTTCCCCTTTCAAAATCGAAAAGGCGCCGTTAGCGAATCACATTGCCCGTTGGGGGGAGCCACTCTTGAGCTAATCAGAACCACTTCTTTGCTGTGATCCGTTGTCGTATACACAAACGGGTTGCCTTTTCTATCCAAGCTTAAACCTTCTACAGGAACCTCTTCCACCTCGTATTTCTGGGCCAATAAATGTATAGCAGGCGGTAAAACCTTGTAGACCTTGTAGTACCGTTCTCTCTCTCTCAAGTAGAGTGCCCGTTGAAGTGTTATTGTTAGAGTCCCTTCGCCCCTTCCGCGGGTCACGGACTAATGAGTGATGACATCTACTACGAGAGAGTAGAGGAAAGGAGAGAGTGCAGGCGATACGAGATCACTCCGCTTACAAGCACTGCCAACGGGTAAAGTGGCATGTTGATTGACTGTTGTCCCGTGTCCTAACCTTTCCCTTTCCCGTCCCGCGGGCTAAGGAAGCTCTTGCTCATTTCTGCTACAATATGCGTCCTCTGTTTATTCGAATCAGCCTCATCCCCTCGATCCATCACAGGGGAAGAAGGAGAGGAGAGAGGGTTTCTCCCTTCCCGATCCCAATCTGTCGCAGGCATCTCTCTCGACCAGTTGAAGGGGGAATGAGAATGGTCCGAGGAGGCGGAACTACTGGGTCACTCGGAGCATTCGAATGTGTGCATTGCCTTTAATTCCGCGATCATCACCTTTAAACCTTCCGTTATTCCATCGATAGTAGCGCAAGAAGATGTTAGTCATTCGATCTGGGTTGCTCTTGGGCTATCTTCATCATTCATCAGCCGTTGAGCAAAATGATCTTGTTTTGTGAAACACGTTGAACAGCTCTCGCTGTTCCAATCTCAAATAAATAGCAACTAATTTCTATGCAGGAGCGCAGCCTCTCGCCGTCCGACCGTCCACTGGAAATGCTGCGACGATGGAATGACAAGGTATCGACGAGATATTAACCGGGGCACCTCGATAAGAACTATTGGTCGAAATCGGCGATTTTTATGGCATATATTTTGTTCCAGGCCACGGATGTCTCCTTCCTCATGCGCAAACTCGACGGCGACATCGACTCCAGCGAGGGATCCTCAGGTCAGTTGGACCATTGTCCAGAATATCCAGCTATTTTCCCCGGCTACTCATACGTTCGGCATCCTTGTTGACCATGGCTTAGTCAACAATTACGTTACTCAAGCGCACTGATTACTATTTACAGTACCATAGAGATTGGGCTTTGTCTCGCTATGACTCGTCTCTCTCCATTTCTTCTTCTGTTCCCATCTCCCTTCTCTTCTCCCCTGGCCGTTACCATCTGATTCATTCCCTGCCTGCCGATAAGGAATGGAAGGAGAGAGGGAGGGAGGCAGAGGGACATCAGGCACTATTTGCCTTCTTACCCTTCCCGCCCCTTCTTCTTCTCCTTTTTGCAGCTCTCATTCACACCTGGCCCCCGCCTCAAACGTCGTTTCTCTCACGTGGTCTTCAAATTTCTGCCCCCACCTCCAATGCCAATCAATTTAGGAATACTTATTGGGGGTTATCAGATCGTTTCGCGCTATGAGTAATATTTGAATGCACTCGGGTATTGCCACACAATCGCGTCCAGTCGGTAATACTCGGAAAGAACGCTTCGCGGCCCTTCTAGAATTCGTTGTATAATACATCATCTCGTTCTCCGACTGCTCGCAGTGATATAACTAAAGTTCTACTGGCATCTCCTTTCTCAATGTCAAACGCAATCCCGACTTTCTGTGTGCCATAAGAGAGCGTTCATTAATGTCTTGTCAGTAATATCGAACTGTAAATAAAGATATGCTTGCAGCGGCCTCATCCGACTCTTCGTCCCTTCCTTTTGCCAACCAAAGGGAATCGTCCTACTCCTCCATTGCCTCCGTCAATTTGCCGTGTGAGTTTCAGCGCTGATTTTGATTCTAATTTAGGGACAGCGCGATGAGCTGCTTACACAGATGGGCTAGCTGAAAACAAGAACCATTTCAGTCACCGGCAACGGTCGCTCCAACATGCATCCCGGGCCGGCGTTCCATCAAGTGAGTCATCACAAATATATTTCAAATGCTAATGCAACAATGATTAAAATAGTCAATCAAGCTAGCAGATTGCCACAAGGTACATGACAGCTTAGGAACCACTAAGTGATTAGTTCTCGACAATTTTTATTACTTTCAATCTCTCGTTACATCTCTTCCTTTATTCACGGAAAAATAAACGCAATTCAACCTTCCAGCAGTCCTCCTCATCCTCGCTTCCTGCGTATTCCGATTCTTCACTACAGCGTCGAAGGCCGCCACCTCCTGGTGGGTATTACTGTCCAGATGCGATTAATGTTGGTGTCAAACCCCGCGCCCTCGTCAGCCATGTTTATGTCATCGAGCGACTATTTAGTGCCCCTTCTGCAATACACTCCGAGAGCACCGAAATTACATTGCGCGAACGCGCTGTTCGCTGCAAGAGAAGTTGGGAAAAGTACTAGTGAAAGTAGCCTCCTTCCTCGCTCTCTGACACTCTGGCCCTTAACCTATCATGTCAGCCTCTACGATCACTGTTTCACCCAATCATGTTTCATCTGCATTTATGGTCGTTTGTAATCCGGAATCCCTGAATCTGAGCCCTCTTCAACGTCATTGAACCTATTTTCGCGAGTCTGCGTCATTTCACATCCTCAACTGATTCCAGGCAAGAGCTGTTTGGGAGATACCGAAGATGGTATTACTACTGCCAGATAGTGAAACTAGAAAGCTTACGTAACTCATCAGTATCTCCCCCTTACAGACTACGCCTCGACGATGTCCCGTCGAATGGCGATGGGGGCTGCCACTGCCTCGACGATTAGCAGCCATCGACGAGAAGAGGCACAGAGGACTCCCGCAGAACTCGTCCAGCTGATACAGCAACAGGAGTCAGTCTGGAGATGTTGCAGAGGGAAATGGATATCGTATGGCCTACACGATAAGGGGAATCAGAGGATTGCGAATGGATCTATGTATTGTGCACGTGTTCAGCGAACTTATCGAGATGGTAAAACTTCGTTATCTATTACGTAAAAAGCGAACTTCGACTTTGATGGTAAAATTTCGTTATTTATGGCAAAATTATACAAGGAAAGTATATGTAATCTTTCAGTGCCATCTTGGAGGAACAGCGTTCCCGCCTAGCGGCCCTGGCAGAGGCTCCGAACGCAGACGAGGCTGAATATGCGCAGCTAGATACACAGCAGGTAATTATTGTCGAGCACCAGAGAACGATCAGTTGATCTACGCAGCTACATGCCCTGTTGAGTCAAACTAACCATAAAATAGCACTGGGAGCGGAAGATCAAGCGTGCGTATTCCGCAATCCCTATTTTCGAGTAATGGAAAACTCTTTGCGATTCGATGCGAGTGGGTTTCTGAAACAATATTCATGACTCCAGGGTCAATAAACAATAGAACCGATGAGCCGAGCAACGGAATTTGACGAGGACCAATTCAGAAGAACCTGCGGCGAGTGCTGGAAACGCTGCGAGTAGCCGATTGGGGACGACGGTACGAGGAGGAAACACTCAAGGTAAGAAAACAAAATTGACTCCTCCTTCACCCCTTTTTAGAATCGCCAGCTGCGTGCGAAGCTGCTCGCGACACAGGAAAAGCTCAGTCTGTGTAAAGAGTACGTTAAGACACAAATCGGCGAGCGCTCGACCAGCCGCGGAACAGCCCATCTCAGAATCGGCTCAAATTTGGTGTGTGGGTTCCTTGGAGGGTCCAAAGTACGAAAAGGGGTAAAAAAAATTTCGGAAAAATTTTCCCTTCGAGA
>JACMIG010000731.1:0-23110 GCA_014805385.1 Levipalatum texanum
TGGTCTACTATATCCTTTTTACCCGCCTTGATTTCATGGACGCAGTCAAAAGTTATGAATCGCGCAAAAAGTGCCCGGATACTTTTGTCGGGTAGTGTAGGTATAAGAAAATAAATCTTATCCTTATGATAAATGCCGTGGGACGTCCCTGGCATCGGGGACGTCTTTCTTATTGAAAGGTTATTGGTGCACCCGATTGCTACCAGGCGGTATTGCGTCGCACTGAATTGAGATAAACCCGAATGCGAGCGGAAGGACAATAAGTAGGTGATAAATTGACCACTAATATCCGCTCAGAAGGACTGTCCAGGATGCTGGTGAATAGTGCGGTGTGATTTACGAACTTTTTCAGAGACGTTATTCATGACAATCTCTATCAGCGGAATGATTAGAACCAGTTCATCTATCTTTCCCACTCACCTCCTCATGGTGATCCTTTGATTAATGGTGGATCGATGCTGCCTACGGTGCCCACCGCGATGAAGAACCTCGGCACTGTATTGGAATAGTTTTCATAGAAAGCCCAAAAATGGCACGATTGAATAAGACCATCTATTCAAAACTTCATCTACTATATTCTCGAGCTCTTTCAATAGTTCTCGCTGAGGAGAGAACAAAAACGGATCGTTCGCTATACGCCGGCAGTCCGATCAGATCAGATCAGTAAATGCGGGAAATTCAAACTCTAACCCTTTCCTGATCTCCGCTATTCCGCTGTCGATGCGATCCGCCAGATCGATGTTGCAGTAATCGGCATCGCGGCACGTTCAGACAACCCACAAAGGGGAGAAATAAAACGTTCCAGCTAAAAAGAAAACCAGGTATTCTTGCGCCACCGCTCAATTACAAAGTCATTGCAATTGTGAGCAATGCTAATTTGGGGGGGGGGGGTGTAATTTGACCAACCGAAATTTAAGCAACGGCATTAAAAACTTCATTTTAGAAACCGACATTTGAGGAACGTAATTTTATGAACGAAAATTTGGAAAGGGACATTTGAGCAACCGTCATTTGAGCAACGACATTTGTGTCGTGAACCGATTGGGGGACCAATGTTCACGCTTGATGCGCTCCGATACCGCGTATGAGCCTTGCGGTTGCACGACGATGCGTAATGTAATGCATGAAACCACAGCAGAATCGATGCAATACTGCGATCATCCGAATATTGTATTGAATGCGATCCACGATAAACGCGTTAGAATAGCCGAAGGACATTTATTACATCAAGTCCAGCTCGGCAACAACAATGACGGCGTCAACGATGGGCGAAGACAATTGGGTCGCGCTTGGGGTTGAAGGCAAGGTCAATTACATTGAGGGAAAATAGGTGAGGGTCCATTACTAATACGTGCTTGCACGGTCCATTATAGCGCTCACGTGCCACAGATATTACATATCCATTAATGCCCCTTAAAACCCGCTCGTTCGTAGAGCGGTGGCGAGAGGTGACTGCGGGCGGACCGTTCTCCGAGGAGAGAGAGCGCGCGCTAGGAGTCTATTTACCGGCCCGCAGGATATGCCACGGTCCTGAGATAGCGAATAGTTCTCCATGAGATCCCATACAGAGCGCAGAGAGACTTAGGACCGTATTGCAAGAATCTTGGAGCAGACGAAGGGGCGTCGATCTCCCTTCGCTGTCACCTCAATTCGCCGCAATTTGAGCAACGTCATTTGAGCAACCGACTTTTGAGCAACGAGATTTGGATCCCTGCAAAGTCGACCTCGGACGCTCAAATGTCTGTTGCTCAAATGACGTTGCTGAAATGACGTTGCACAAATGTCGGTTGCTCAAATGATACCCCTCCTCTTTTATTATAGCGCCGCGGATTGCCCAATTCCTGACGCTAACAATAAGAAAGGATGAAGAAATGTTCGGTCGTATTCTTCGCTCGAATCTTTTTTTGGGTTCACGGGGCCAGAATACGCAACAGAGATTCAATGTATATGATAATGCACTGAGAAATCATGATAAAGTCAGCTTGCCGATATAATTCAAAACGCGTCCGGGGAATCGTCAAAAACGAGAGTCGAACCTAAATTACCCAGTTGACCTGGTGTTTCAGCATAGGTCAACTGGGTATAACTCCTTGCAAATGCCAGACTTGTAGGCCTTGAGTTGAACTACCTCATGCTTTTTACCCGACTTGATTTCATGGAGGCAGTCAAAAGTTATGCATCGCTGAAAAAGCGCCCGGATACTTTTGCTCGGTAGTGTAATTGAGGATGCGACAATTCATGTGGGGTAGGAAACGGTGGCATAATTTGAAGCAGAGAATTAAGACGAAGACAACGCGTATTTCTGCGTTAATGTATTTATCACTACATAGAGGGGAGCAATAAATGCAAAATGACGATGCTTCACTTCAGTGCAGGCTCTTGTACATGAGATGGTAGCACGTCGTGGCATCATGGAGCTGGATGCGAGTCCCAT
The DNA here is from genome assembly GCA_014805385.1 of Levipalatum texanum. Lineage (NCBI taxonomy): Eukaryota > Metazoa > Nematoda > Chromadorea > Rhabditida > Diplogasteridae > Levipalatum > Levipalatum texanum. The sequence goes on from JACMIG010000731.1 coordinate 2,435, forward strand.
CCGGCCAGCTCAGCTGCTTACTGCAATGTACGCAAATGACATAAAGCGCTTTACGCAGTAAAACCCCCCGTCTTATAGCGCTAATCGGAGTATATCCAAAGCTATCTTACGGATCCGATTCGTAGAGCTTCTCGTATCCATTAAGAGCGAGGAGCTGCTGATTGGCATGTGAACTTGCTTCAGCTTGGATGCCGTCAAAGCCGGATGCCTGAAATTACTGTAGTTAGCGCGATTCGCTAAACGTAGGAAGTCCAATAAACACCGTTAGTTTACCCTCAGCTGCTCGTAGTCCAATCCGTAATTCAGTATCCTCCGAGCAATTCCCTTGCGCTGATGGCGCGGATACACGAAGACGATTTCGCTGCGAAGAACCTCAAAATTTACCTTTGATCTTTTGAAATTTGATCCTGTATTTTATCTTACGCGATTCGCCTCCGGTCGTAGCGTCCAAATCTGCTCCTTGACGCTGTCGATGAGTTTGTCTGCAAAATGAAGTGCGCGATGCAGATATTGCCACTGCTTACTCCGCACTAATGCGTTTATTGTTGAGAACCCGAGGCGTTCTAATTCCCACGCCCGGATAAGACCAATGACGGACTGCGCGCGCTTTTGATCTTCCTCATCGAACCCCGTTTCATGACCCATGTGATTCAAGTGACCATGAAAGAGGTCCGAGGAGGTAGATCAAAAGCGATCGCAGTCCGTCATTGGTCTTATCCGGGCGTGGGAATTAGAACGTCTCGGGTTCTCTACAATAACGCAGTAGTATTGCATGCGTTCTCCGGCGACAATGTTTGTCGATGTTCGAAATGAGGAGAAATACCACTCACTTATGAACGTTGTTGATAGGTCAGGTTCACGAGTGAGTGGTGAAGAAGTCATGTTGTGGAGAGAGGAAAGTGGACTGTGCAGGAGTCCTGAAAGGAATTGGCCTTTAAGAAAAATTCATCTGATAAAACGCGAAACGGAGAGGTATTCTGTACTATTCTACGGCGCGCTGAAAGCATGTGCAGGAGGGGAGCGTAAGAGAGAAGGAATGAATGCATCGCAGCTTTTATACGCGGAGATTTATGGCTAATAATTATCCGGCGGAGAAGAAGAAAGGGCGAAGAGGAATATTTTCTCTCTGCAAGATTCGAGCGAAGAATACGACCGAACATTTCTTCATCCTTTCTTATTGTTAGCGTCAGGAATTGGGCAATTTGCGGCGCTATAATAAAAGAGTAGGGGTATTATTTGAGCAACCGACATTTGTGCAACGTCATTTGAGCAACAGACATTTGAGCGTCCGAGGTCGACTTTGCAGGGACCTCGGACGGACGGGGGGTTAGGGAAATAAATGACGGGTTCCGTAAAATATTGTGTAACCGGAAAACTACTGTAGGACCGGGGATTAGGGAAATAAATGACGGGTTCCGTAAAATCTTGTGTAACCGGAAATTAGGCTATAATTTGCGGATTCGCTAGAATGACCGGCATCTACGGATGTGGGGGAATTTACGGAATCGTCCTTGATCTCCTCCTTCTCGGGGCATCCGATCCAATCCCGAAAGTCGACGAGACGCTGCCTCCAAACACGCGGAGATATGACCTAAAAATATTAAAGTAGAGCATCGTTTGACCTTTGTTGTTTGATAATCACTTTGTAGTTTGGTCTTTACAAACCTCGAAATCGCGCTCTTCACTTCCATCAAAATTATCTACGGGGACGCAGTAGCCACGCTGATCGGCTCCTGTAATTATGTTTTCCGTGCGGGAACCAGGGCCGGTCAAAGGAGCTACCGTACCATTCCACACGCATTTGCTCGTAGGCGTAACCGATAAAGCATCAGTCTTGGGAAGAAATGTCGAGGTTCATCTTTCGAGGTGGCACTTACTCTTTTCTCTTCCCTCGCATAGCGATCATCCGCACCGGGTCCTTCCTCCCACAATAATCAATACCTGTTCGAGAAAGATCGGTAGATCAGTGTGCCGTATCCTCCTCATTGTCTTTTCCCCCTTCCTCCGCAATAAATCAATACCTGTAATTGTTCGGTCGCTGCAGAAGGACCGTAATCGATGTTTCCACGCTCGAGGTAACGAAGAATTTGCCTCCCGCGTACAATCGAGGACAACCGAAAGATCGCGGTAGCGGGTTCAGTTTGCGATTTGATGGGAGGCGATGTGAATCAGTATACGATTGCCCGACGTGATTACGGCAGTCCAGATTCACTTGGCGATTAAATTTTCACGGAATACGGTATCTATAGCGAATATCTGATTTTTAGAGCCTGGCAGGGTGGAGGGGCTTCCTCCTCGCCCACCGCCGGTCATCCCAGTATTTCAATGGCACTGTTGAAAGTATTGTTTTGTCAAGGTTACGACCGAAGGCTAAAGTTGCATACAACACTGGGGATTCCCAGGACGTCGCAGTTCCAAGGACTGGCCCAGCCCACCGACACTTAACTTTGCAGATCGGACGGGCTGCGGGGTTCTTATCGTTTTAACTTTTTAAAAAAAAGAGCTTGTCAGCCTCTCATCGGCAGATTGGCCTGAACTTTTGAAAAATTCACTAAAAATGAACTGAGAGGAAACGGGCATAGTTTCGTGCAAAGAAAGTTTATACTGCTTCATTATACCGAGTTCCCCGTACTCTACGCGAAATCGGCCAATTATGAACTGGTTGCGATACAAACGGGCCGGGGTTCGCGCCGGGAACCCGGCGCGTTTGTGTCGCACTGGGTGGGTAATAGAGAGAAGAGGCAGGGACAGATTTTCGATAAATTTGCGAAGCTTCGGGGTAGAATTGGCTTGCAAGGGCTTGATCCACTGGCCGGCCCGGTGGTTGGCGCACTATTTCATTGGCTCATCTGAAGAATTTCATAAATAGCACCAATGATAGTATTCATTTCTTTATCGATCGGACATTGACATGGCAGGGTAATCAATGTGAGGGGTTACGGTAGCGCGCAGGGTGCGATGGGTCGGCCGGTGGGTCATTCACATGACCATGCAGGAGCCTAAGAGAGCAGCCAACATAATCGACGCCACGACCATGGAATTCCGCCGCGCGTGCACCGATCACCGCAGACGTACAGCTCCGGATACTGTAGGACCGGGTATTAGGAGAATAGTAGTCGTAATTTACGGATGCGGAGGAATTTACGGAGTCCGTGAAAACCAGGAAATAACGGATATTGAAGAAGCAGGTATTTGGAGGGATACAGGACGGATTCCGTAACTGTGCGAGCGGAGCTTCTATAGAGTTCCGTAAGCTCAAAATGAGTCAACACTATTCAGTACTTTCCTCTCACAATCAATCTTTTCGCGAAAATGACCGGTTTTGGATGCTCAAAGCCTAGATTTATGCAGAAAATTGTGAAATACGTGCACAAAAAGTGCAGGAAATCGCAAAATTACCTGAATCTATGCTTACGAATTTTGGGCTTACGGAACTCTATAGAAGTGCCGTGCGAATCCGTAAATCCACGTAGAGCCGGAAATTGTTGGGTATTTCGCGGTCTCCGTAAAGTCAGTGCAAGTTATGGGTGTGAAAAGGGCATGTTACGGATTCGTCCTTGATCTCCTCCTCCTCGGGGCATCCGATCCAATCCCGAAAGTCGACGAGACGCTGCCTCCAAACATGCGGAGATATGACCTAAAAAATAATAAACTAGAGTATCGTTTGACCTTTGTAGTTTGATAGTCACTTTGTAGTTTGATCTTTACAAACCTCGAAATAACGCTCTTCACTACCATCAAAATTATCTACGGGGACGCAGTAGCCACGCTGATCGGCTCCTGTAATTATGTTTTCCGTGCGGGAACCAAGCTGTTCAAATGGAGCTACCGTACCATTCCACACGCATTTACTCGTCCAGGCGCCGCCCGCAAAGTCAGGAGGGTACTGTAGCCAGCCTGCAGAGTACGGCGTTCGTCAGACAAATCGCCTTCTCCACAGTCAATCAGTACCTGTAATTGTTCGGTCGTTGCAGAGGGCCCGTAATCGATGTTTCCACCCTCGAGGCAACGAGGAATTTGCCTCCCGCCCAGCATCGAGGGCCATCGATAAATTCCGCAGCGACGACCACACCGCCCTGCAAGGACCGTGGGTTACTGTAGGTGATGGGTTCAGTTTGCGATTGGAGTGGAAGTGAAGGCACCGATAACAGTATTCCAGCGGGTGCCAGTATGTGATCAGAGGGTGTTATGGTATGCATTCGTCAGAGTTTACGGGAGTATTCCAGTCTGCGATCAGGATCAGGGAAATGAGGATTACGGTATTCGATTGGCGTTGCAGAAAACGTTGATATCGCAGTGGACGGAGTTGCTGAGCGGAGATCGATCGTCCACGTGCACTTCGCGATTGGGAAGGGAGGAGAGGGAGACTGACGGGCCTGGAGGAATCAGAGATCAAACTATAGAACAGAGATCAAATTATAAAACAAAGACCAAACTAGAGACCAAAGGCCAAACTAGAGATCAAAGATCAAGGTTCATCGTCTTCACTAAAGAATCCGTAGCGCCCGCCGGTCTCCGGCTTCGCTGCGAGTGCCGTAGGCGAGTAGACGATAGTCGAGACGAAGAGGGCTACCAAGGGCCAAGGGAGGACGAAGGAGGGGGAGAAAAGGGAGTGGAAAGAGGGGAGGAGAAGAGGAGAAGGGGACCTGCCCGCTGCCATGTCTACTGGCGGAACTGGCAGGAGTCTGAATTTCTTACTCCAGTCTAGTATCAATTCCTGCTATCCCCCGTAGATACACAGAAGTATTTATCAGAACCTCTTGAAACAATTGGAATTGTAAAAGCGTAAAAACGACAAAGACCGGTATCAATAAAATGTAAAATAAATCTTCATTATAGTGAAAATACTAGCATACGAGATGACTTGTGCGAAAAAAGGCTGCAATTGCTAACTGAGATCTAGGGTGGACCATTTTCTGACCGGATGTGTGTATGATTAAAAGGGAAAGGGGCTTCTCGAAAGCAATGAGGTAAACTGGATTCAATCGTAAACTGAACATGCGATCGTAAATTGGAAGATAAGTCGAATTACCCTCTACTCCTTCTTCCCAAGCTTCTTCAGAATCTTTTCGAATTCGCGATCCGTCTTTCTTTCCTCCTTCGAAATGGCCAGCTTGATCATTGGGAGGGCTAAAAATTAAAATTAATATTTTTTCTCTCGAATCTTATCCTGAGTTTCCATCAGTCACATTCTTAATGAGGGAGATTTTCACAAATATAATAGATACCGGTGGCCGGACTTTCGTCCCACTGCGAATTCCTGGCAGGAATTTACAGTAACCCGAGTATTGTATCATATCGTAATATGCCTTATTGTACTCATAGAATGTCGTTGTCGTTTTCATAACTATCCTCACAATGACCCTTGTAGTAATCTCTCTCCCCCTCCTACCTCCAGTATCCTTGAGTACAGGCGGTTCGGGGCGTCGCCCGCGCTTCTTCTTCGCTCCCTCCTCATCTGCAGCAGGGGTCGCTTCCATTCCGAGGCCTCCGAACAGATCCGATGGCCCTGCAAGACGTGATTGTATAGTTTTCATGGAAAAAAAGGTATTTGTCTCTTTCATTAACACTCGGAAGAATCACCACAATTGCACCAACTTCTCGACGAGAATCAACCTGGTTTCTAGCAATGTCGCGTGTGCGTAATTAATTCTGATCGCAATAGTAAATGTGTTCAATATATATAGATGTAGCCTTAAAGCCGCAAAGATATTAGGGCACGGAATCATTCCATGAATTAGACTGGCATCGCAAACAAGAATGAACCTGGTTTCAACAACACTGTCATGTGAAAAAAACGAGGTGATTTTTTGAGATGAAAATACCACTCAACGGATCCCAAACAACCAATAAGCATACTAGACACGGGTTTTCAACTGGCACCGATCCAGGAAGGTCGACAATTGATGAGGAAGGATGGGATGGTATTCCAGGATGAAAATACGCACCCCCCACCCCCCAACCATCGATCGTTCTGATGGCAAGTCAGAGATGTATGAGACGACGAACCTCCTCCGTCTCCCATAGCCTCTCCGCCCTTCTTCTTTCCCCATCGCATCCGATGCGCTTTCGTATAGTTCGTTGCTCCATTCTTCCTCCGCTTGGCCTTCGCTCCCTGTGCGCTGCCGCCACGACGCTTTACGGGACTCTGTAAGGAATTACGTATTGATTTAATGTTTTAAGTATTACATTTAATTTTCTTATTTATCCAGCCCCAGCAAAAGACTAGGTTCATATTTGATCAAATGATTAGTATTCAGGGACAATACCAGCCGAATTGCAGCCATCAACTACACAAAAATTGCATAGTCGCTTTTACACGGCGATATTGTTCAGAATTCTAGTTTGTACATAAAAAAAGAAATCACTCATACGTAAGGGTATGGACTCACAAACATGCGCAAAGTTGCTCGCCATTCGGTTGGGAGCCAAGTGCTTTTGCAAGAACCTAACGTAGCACAGCCTATTGTCCGCGTTGCACGGGATGTCAAATTTTGACCTACAGTATCGATCAAAAGTATCCGGACACTTTTTCACTTCGTCATAACTTTTTGGTGCCTTGATGGTTTTGGGTCGGGTCAAAAGCAGGACGTGGCCCGTCGCAAAGGCGGTTGGTCGACCAAGCCTTGAGTCTTGTATGGCCCAAGCCATTTATTGATTGAACTTTCAAGAAATCGAAATTTTCGATTTTTTTCATTTTTACCCCCCGTCGTGGAAACGAAACGGAATCAAAAACAAATCAAGGGGCTTGTAGATCACTATTATGAGAATGCGCATAAGTGATGTCAGGTCCGGGAAAAATTTCCTGCGTTAGTAACACGAGCTCAAAGTCAGTCACTCATTTTCTGAGAAATTCAATAAAAAATGGCCAGTGCATCGAATCGCAATAAACAGGGTATCAAAATTCTTCACTTTCTAGGGTGTTTATTTTCCAACAGAAAAAAGTTCCATATTGGGCACTATGACGAAATTCGCATTCCTCTGGAACGTCATTTTGGTGATGCCTCAAAATCGTGGACACATAAGGGCAAAACGTGCCTACTATGCCAAACTTGTTCATGACATCTCAGGAGTAAATGTGCCAAGTTTCACGATTTTAACTCTTTCTGCACGGAAGATACAGCGAGTTTTGTGAGACTTCCGACGTGTTTGGATCGGCAATCATATTTAAACTTTGACCACAAACGTGCCCTTAACATGCCTGAATTTAACTGGAAATGGCTTATATTGAGTAAACTTCACCTATTCTTTCATAAAATGTCACAAGCAATACTCTACCGAATAATTTAGGGCAGCATGTATTGGTGAGGTGCCGATCCAAACACGTCGGATGTCTCACAAAACTCGCTGTATCTTCCGTGCAAAATGAGCTAAAATCATGATACTTGGCACATTTACTCCTGAGATGTCATGTGCCAGCTTGGCATGTATGGCACATTTTGCCCTTATGTGTCCACGATTTTGAGGCATCACCAAAATGAGGTTCCAGAGAAATGCGAATTTCGTCATAGTGCCCAATATGGAACTTTTTTGTGTTGGAAAATAAACACCCTCAAAAGTGAAGAATTATGATACCCTGTTTACTGCGATTCGATGTATTGGTTATTTAATACAGAATTTTCCAGAAAATGAGTGACTGACTTTGAGCTCCTGCTACAAATGCAGGAAATTTTTCCCGCACCTGACATTACCCATGCACATTCGCACAACAATGATCTACAAGCCCCTTGATTTGTTTTTGATTCCGTTTCGTTTCCACGACGGGGGGTAAAAATGAAAAAATCGAAAATTTCGATTTCTTGAAAGTTCAATCAATAAATGGCTTGGGCCATACAAGACTCAAGGCTTGGTCGACCAACTGCCTTTGCGACGGGCCACGTCCTGCTTTTGATCCGACCCAAAACCATCAAGGCACCAAAAAGTTATGACGAAGTGAAAAAGTGTCCGGATACTTTTGATCGATACTGTAAATCGGCTACCTCAACCCCCTATCCTGGTTGTTTATACATTGGCAGAAAATTTCAGCATTTAGTCTTCCAGCGAGTTGCGTTCCCCAAGAGGGTCGCATTTTGCCTAGGGTGGAACTAGTTACATGTCTTGTATAAACTGACCCTAACGACAACATCCATTCCGAGGTGCCTCATCTCGGCAGCCACTTCGTTCGCGCGCTCCTCCTTGATGCGACGGGCCGTCATCCTTCCCCGCTTGGCCGCCTCTCCCGCTTCCCCTAAAGGATGGGAAATCGATCAATATTTCCACCCCTTTGGAATTATCAAGACTTGTTGATGTGAAAATGCCGTGTAAATTGCGCGAGGAAAGTGAGCCAGAAATCCGGAAATTCATTCGGGCCAAAATTACGCTATATCTCTCTTATTCTGAAAGCGTTTCCAACGATACTTTTTATCTCGCGGCGCAACAGTAATTCGAATTCCGTTTCTCCCTCCGTAAAGACTAAATCGCCGAAACAAGGATTTCGTTGCAATTGCAAACCAGGCGATTCGTATACGCATCAAAACAGCATCTGCAGCCTAACCAGCGTGGCAGTAATTCCATGACCATCGCGATATAGCAACACTCACTCTTCTGTTCGGCATCCGTGAAGGCGTAGCGCCGTCCTCGATTAGCCTTCATCCCCGCCGAATACGCCGAGTGCTTTATTTCGCTGCGGGAGGCGTTCCTGGAAAGAAATATTGTTCAGAATTGAACTATGGGGTCATAGATAAATAAATAGAAAAGATTTACTACAGGAGGAAATTTAATAAAGGAAATAAAAACCAAATCCGCGTGAGGGGAATGCGCTGCTAGCAATGACCCAAAACCAGGCGAGTTAGGGCGCCGTGATCTCGTATTATAGATCCCTCGCGTATCTAGCATTGATTACATGTGTGTTGTACAGTGAAATCATTTCTGCTTTCTGTACAAAACGAGAACACTGCACATAGATGGATTCGTAGCGCGCCATGATCCAAGACCAGGTGAATTAGCGCGCTGCGATATCCAATTACAGTGCCCACGAATACTATCACCAATGCTTCAGTCATATCGACCTCTCAAAGCGCACTTCCTTTACAAAAAGAAACGATATTCACCACGGTGTCGTAGCAGTGTTGTTATTGTAAAACATGGACGAATTGGATTGCCATAATCTACATACAGGATGGTCGAATTGCAATGACCACCCATCGTCGTTTGCAACAAAACCACTAAGATCATAAACCGACGCATATTCATAACAGGGAAAGCGCTAACGTTCACAAGACCAGGTGATCAGAGCACCGTGATCTCCCATTGCAGAGTGTTCGAATTTCTAGCACCAACATTTGGATACCACCTCGCAATACTTTTGATCGCGTAGCTGCTTTGATCCTCTACTCTCCTGGAAGGAATACCGCTTGATGACACAACCAGAAGGTATAAGCAGGGGTGAATGTGTCTCGGAAGTTCTAGAAGATGTGGGATAGAGAGCCGCGATCATTCAACATTGCGCGGTTCTCCGACCCGAAAAACCCACTTTGCTATTACAGCTAGAAAATAAAACCAGGGGTCAATTCGCTTCAGCTGCACTAAAATACCACGTGAATTAGCGCGTCGTCCTCCCAATTTATAGAGCGATCGAATAGAGATAACTAATCCGATGCTGGAGAAAATGGCACCAAACCCACAAACCTACTATTAGAGCAAGTATTACAGGAGTGAATGTATTTCGCTTAATTCTCATACTAGGTGAATTAGCGCGCTGTTATCTCAATTTATATAGCGGACGAGTTTGAATCACCCACCAAAGCCCCCAAAATACTCACTTATCCGCCGTCTTCTTATTCGGCCTCTCTTCCATGTCGTTGTCATCGTCGTCGGCAACGACGGCCAGCTTCGCCCGAGTCAGCGCCCTGTCCAGCATATCGATTATATGGTTACCCATGCCAACATACTCGGATCGAAAGGAAAAGTTCTAATACTACCATATCCCAATCGATGTTAAAATACGTGATAAATAGGAGGAGAAAATGAACGCCGATTTCGGGAGAAAATATTTAAAAAATATATAACAGGAAAGCCCACGTTTTGGCGTGCTGCGCAACGTCCACGACTCCAATGCGCATGCTCATGTCGGATACGCCGGCTGCGTACTGGAAATGCCATTTTGTATTGAGTTTTATTCGATAGGAAACCAGGTGAATTTCGGTACCACCACACGAGATATTTTGTGTTTGGCCAATTCGGTGATGCAACGATGTTGAAGAAAATCACAGACCTTCGCGTCCTCGTAGCGCTTCGAAAGCAGTTCGAGTTGCTGAAATGATTCCGATAAGTCAAGAAATATAAAAATACAAATTTGGTAGAAAATAAAGCTTCCTCCGCTTCCAGTGCTAAAAAAAATCAACTCATGACGGCCCTCCTTCGAGATAAGCACAGTACGTGCAAACTGCGCAAAAGCAGACATAGAACTACTCAACTCTCGTGAATTATTGGGCGAGTCGTAAAGAAGCCGTCATTCGCGGAACAACTAATTACCTTGAATGCAATATCCTCGACGACTCCCTTCAGATTCGCGAGTGGCGGCTCGGTGTCCTCGGGTACGATCTCGTCCAGCTCTTCGTATGTCTCGTAGCGCTTGTGCGACGATGGATCGTGCTGAAAAAGCGGAAATCTTTTTTAAAATTGTTTTAAAATAACTAATGAGTAGTTTCTTGCAAAAAAAACATTAAAAGTCAAATATTTATTTCAGTGAAACAGAAACTCACACATTGTTCGAAAGCCACGATGCGGAAGGCGCCCTCGTTGACGAGACTGAAATTGTTCATTATTTCTACCGTATCCAAAGCACATCTCCTCAGAAGGTTCCGTTCGGGACCCGATCTCTCACCGGAATAAACAGGCGGCAACGTCGAGTTGGCGCTCCGGAATGAGGCGATCCTGCGTGAACTTGATAACTTCGCGCATCTGGTACGGAGTGATGCGGATCTGAAGAAAGCGGGAGTAAAATACTAGTTCAGAAGAGAAACAGGAAGAGGAAGAATCCTACCTGCAGTATTTTCGAGCACACAACATACGGATCGCAAGACAATTCGTTAGTGAGAAAACAATATTTGTTATACCAGATCTGTCCGTAAGATTGTCCATCCTGCGTTTCACATCTAATTGAATTGACACTGCGACAGTGTTTCGCGTGGTGAGAACATCAAAAGCCACAAGACGTTAGCTTATTACAACGCGAAGAACGTTGTCTTTAAAAAATATCGTTCGATACAGAAATTCGCCTAGTTTCTCGGCTACTGATCAAAAACAGGAATATTCCAGGCCTCTACACCCCACCCGTATCCCGTAAAAGGAATAAAATATAATAGGCCCACCTGCGTGATGTAGTCCGTCGGCTGGAGGTAGAAGAAGGCGTAGCATGCGTAGATCCCAAAGATGCGCTCCACATACGTCGTGTCCGATCTGCAAAGAAAATATAATTAATTCGTTCTGTTCGAAAAAAAAACATAACCCCCATCAGTAAGGAATGCAGCCTCTTGTGGTTTTTACTGTAAAAAAATTTTTTTACATGACGTTTCCACTGCCCAGAGGCGATTCATACTCATAATTCTCTAAAAATGCAACCCCTCTCCCATCCGGAACATTTCGGAAGCCGATGGGACCACTACATTTTCAATGGATCAAGGGATTGTTCGATCTTCCAGTCCCCACACTATTTGCCTGTCCTGTTATTCAGTTTCAGATCCCATTTAAAAATTGAGATGAAAAGTATCGCTAGGTAACAGGGGTACATTCAAACATCTGAATTGGAGCTCTCGGCGCACTACATTTTCTGCACGCTCCGAGTAAAGACCATAATGATAGCTGCTGGCGCATTTCCAGGTAAACCTATTTACGTATCCGGCGCAATCTTTGAGACATAATTCATGGCTCGGCCCGGTACCAGTGTTCGTGGATTCAAAGAAGAAACGTTGTTTATTTACAGCTTCGGAACCTAACAATCTTATGTGTGAAGTTTGGTTGCCTTTCCCACTGAATTAGTCCGCAACAACTTGAATATCCATAGTCGTTGAGATAGGCATTAGGATGAGATGCGAAACTGTTCGCTTTTAGGCGTAAAGAGTGTGTTTTCGGCCATAGCAACGAGTTTTAGCTGTTCAAATTAGGGACTCGGTATATTCCGCGACAGATTGCTCGGCCACATGATCGCCTCGTGCGCGTGAAAAAGGCACCCGATCTAAATATCCCAGCGGACTCTCGTACTTTCACGCCTCGGGCCCGAAAACTAGTTCTCACGTATCCGAATGGGAAGGCTCCCTCGAAGCCACGCCGCCTCCTCCATTTGCGCTCATTCCCATTCATCTACAACTCGTGTCTCGCACTTCGTCGCTTTTCGAAGAATTCGCTTCTTAGCCACTTCTTCCGAACACTTTGCAAGCAGCTGCACGGAATAGCGCTAAACTTAGATGAATTCTCCTGGCACTGGACCGCCTACACACGGTCTCGTGCCCGATGTAATGATATGGTCTACGCTCATCCTATCGGCAATTGGTGTCGTTGGCAACGGGATTATTGTCCTCGCTACGATGGTTAGCCCTCAGCTGCAGGTACAAGACTGTGAGGGTAACGAAGATCAAAAGTTCAGCACCGCTGTGGGTTCCTCATAGCGACGCTAGCTTTCGTTGATTTCGTTATCTGCGGATACCTGGTATGTTCCCCTTCCCTACTGCTCTAATTCAATTTCAGGTACAACTGCGAGTGATGCAGTTTCAAGACATTTATCTCATCAGCAATCAAGCATGCTTTTTTCACTCGGTAATCATTCTCCCTTTTTTGAATTTGTATGATGTTCAGATCCATGGGATTCTCGGGTTAAATATTCAGTCCTTTCTCGGATTATCCATAGGAATTGACAGACTTCTCGCCGTTGTTATTCCTTTGAGGTCAGATTTGTTCCAATGAATTAAAAGAAAACCATATTACAGATACGGTCGTTTGCCATTATCTCTTCATATTTCCCTTGTTGGTGCCGCCGTCGTCTACGGAATCATTTTAACGGGAATAGGAGCGATCGATGCAAGCAGAACTGCGGTCAGATCATAAAGATATTGCTCAAAAAGTCAGAAAAGATAGAGGCTTCCCAATGTTAGAGTCTAGCACACATTTTTCAAAAGATGCTAGGATCTCCTGTAGGGATGAAAAGCGTCAAAATTCTTCGAAAATTGCAGATAGTTCCGGTGTGCATGCCTCCCACCGCCTACAACGCTACATCACGTATGATCTGGATTGCGGCGTCGTTCGCCCTTGCTATTCTGATCCTGGGCGTCTATTGCGTAGCCCACTACAAATGTGCTCAGATGGGACGTGAGTAAATTCAATTTATCCTCGGAAGTGATTAAATCGAAACAAGTCACGGGAAACACAGATTTGTAACAAACAGAACGACTTTACGGCATATCCCTAGAGCTCTAGTTACGAATTCCCAGGAACAGTGGCCAAAACGAACCGTGCATCGTACCTTCGTCTACGCCGACTACTTAGCTCCCTCACTATCGTTGTTGTCGTCTACGCATCGACATGGTTCCTTACAGTGTGCGCGCTTTTAGTCACACAGGTGAGCAGGACTTTGGACTCCCGAAAAGCAGGTAAACGGGGCAAAGAAAAAATGAACTCCCACATAAGCTGGAAAATAAGGCATCACAGGCGTGACTAGATGTATTTTGTCCCCTGAACAAAGACTACATCGTGGACTCGAAAAACAAGTACGACGTTGGAAACTACAACTCACCTATGATCATCGAAGATCACGCTGCCAGGATGGTCTTTGGTGCCCCTTCTAGCCTGGGAACAATGTCGTTCAAAGGCCACGGTCTCTTGAAGTTAGTATCCGCGTGAAACGAAACATAGCAACAAGGAAGTGAACAACGAACAATGAACAGAAAATCATGAACCAGAAATGTAAAACGATGTGAAAATTACAGGTCTTCGCTCGTGACACTCCCCTCGCTCGTGGGGTGGAGCAGCAGCTTGCCTGGCTGGTCATACTCAATGCTTCGCTCGATTTCTTCATCTACTTATGGCGCGCGCCCGAATATCGGTGATTCCAAATCCCTTACTTTTTACTTTCCCAATAATCTAGGAGAGCTTTTATCGGTCTTCTCGGTCCGTTGTGTAGTCAGAACCGCGGGAGGGAGGTTGTATCCGTTGCCAGCACGGTAAACTTTTGATCGAAATATCGATTAGTTATTTATTTTCCCATAAAATGTATTTCAGGAACTGCGCACCACGACATTATCACGAGCGTGGTAGTTGGAAGATTTTATATCAATTTTTCATCGATCGCTCCCTAGTCCAATGTACATATCATTTTCACGTGATCGAGTTATGTTGTTACTTGCTTTCGCTTCCCATGTGTGTGTGAAAATTTTCCGATGCTATAATAGCGGGGGCGAAGTCCACATTTCGACCTCTTGGAGGCTACACGTTTCTCTGCTTTGTCTGGGACCCTTCACATCGGCAGTGTTCCCAGGAACAAGGAACTATAAATAAACGAAAATATCGTGACCACTTTCGATAAAGAAATGATAGAAAATTAGTGACTCCGTCGGCTGCAACCTAGCGAAACAATGCTACAAAAAATATAACAACCCCCATAAGAAGTTATGTTCCCATACTATGGGTTTATAGGTTTTTTTTCGGACGGAACTGGTTCTATATATTCTCACGCTTACCCGGATGGCTCGACGAACATGACACGCGGGACGTCCTTCCTGTTCACTCGCCGCTCAGCGAGCTCCTCGTCGTTCAGGGCTGAAGAATGGCGTTATTCTCACTTCTTCAACAATATATGGCGTAATTATCTTTAGAATAATACCACCATACGCATGGTTTCCACCAAGTGGATGTGTGTTTTCGCCTGGATGTGATCATCCGTGTTTTCTTACGAATGGTTCGGTTATGTTTGCGTACAATTAATACCTGATGTGAGAAGCAAGCAAAATGGTGGATATTTTATTTTGTATGAATTATGATAGGCTTTTACTTTTAAAAAATAAAATAGAAAAATTAACTCATCGCAATAGATGGTACATTTATTTCCTGAATGAAACCGCCATGCGCCTGGTTTCCACCTCGTGGATGTGATTGACCATGTTTTCGTCTTGCAGAGAAAGTACAAATGGTTCCTTCAGATTCGCTTACAATTAATTCTCAAGAAGAAAGCAAAAATGGTGTTTATTTTTATTGTAGCTGATAATGGTTTTTATTTGGAAAAAATCAAATCAATTCAAAGCAATCGATGGTACATTTACCTGCTGGACGAAACTACCATGCGCCTGGTTTCCACATCGAGGATGTGATCAACCATGATTCCGCCTTCCAGAGAAGGTACAATTGGTTTGGTGAGATTCGCTGGCAATTAATGCTTGAGAAGTAAGCAAAATCCTGGAAACGGGGCTGACGCAAAAAGTTGGCTGTGATTTGGCATTCCCCCCATTTCGCAAGCATTCCGCAAAAGTAGTTCTTCCGGAAAAAAGAGCTGAAATCAAAAAGCATGATTTGACTTTTGTTGTACTATGCGTTGCGGTTAAAGGCAGTGAAATCAGATCGGGGGTTGATTTGGCTTTTGTGGGAATGCGATGATATCACTCACGGGGTGTGATTTGGCTCCTCTGGAAATGGATGGCTTTAATTCAAAACGGGGGCAGTATGAAAAGCCAAATCACACGCTCCGCGATCATAATGCAATGCTTTAGAAATAATGTCATAAAGTTATTATTTTGCCGATCGGGTTGGAACAGCGGTTGAGAGTTTTACTTTCACGCCATGCTGCGTACTTCGAGACAAACAGGGTATTTCGCAATGACTTAGTTCCAGACAATATCAAAGTCCCCCTTTGCAAATAAAGCATATTGTAAAACTTATGGCGTGAACTTAAGAACGGGATAGCTTTCATCGCAAGTAAAGCTAGCCTGCAGGTCGCGTGTGATTTGGCTTTTCATACTGCCCCCGTTTTGAATTAAAGCCATCCATTTCCAGAGGAGCCAAATCACACCCCGTGAGTGATATCATCGCATTCCCACAAAAGCCAAATCAACCCCCGATCTGATTTCACTGCCTTTAACCGCAACGCATAGTACAGCAAAAGTCAAATCATTTTTTTTTGATTTCAGCTCTTTTTTCCGGAAGAACTACTTTTGCGGAATGCTTGCGAAATGGGGGGAATGCCAAATCACAGCCAACTTTTTGCGTCAGCCCCGTTTCCAGGATTTCATTTCTTTTTCGTAAGGTTCCCTTTAAACGGTAGGATAAGCTAACTCTCATTTCGTTATTTCTGATTTTAATTATTACTAGCGTGAGAAAACAATTCTGGAACAATTCGAAGATTGGGAGTAAATTGGACAAAACACGTTCTCACGTGTTCAACGTGTTCGAACATGTCTCAACATGTCTAAAACATGTTCTTGAATCATCCAGCCAAGTTTGGAAGTAATTGTAGTAAGTTGGGCAAAAACACGTTCTGACGTGTTCAAACGTGTTCGAACATGTCAAAACATGTCTAAAACATGTTCTTGTATCATCCTGCCAAGTTTGGAAGTAATTGGAGTAAGTTGGGCAAAAACACGTCCTGACGTGTTCAAACGTGTTCGAGCATGTCAAAACATGTCTAAAACATGTTCTGGTATCATCCTGCCAAGTTTGGAAGCAATTGGAGTAAGTTGGGCAAAAACACGTTCTGACGTGTTCAAACGTGTTCAAACATGTCAAAACATGACTAAAACCTGTTCTTGTATCATCCTACCAAGTTTGGAAGTAATTGGAGCAAGTTGGGCAAAAACACGTTCTGACGTGTTGAAACGTGTTCGAACATGTCAAAACATGTCTAAAACATGTTCTGGTATCATCTTATCAAGTTTGCAAAAAAGCAAAACAGTTTGCACCAGGCGGGGTTCGAACCCGGTACCTTCCGCGCTCAAAGCGCGCCTCATCCCACTGCGCCACCTCGACAACATTGTAAAAAGCAGAAAATCAAAATTCTGCCAAGTACAAAGTTTTTGTCTCGGTCGACTTAGTATAGAAGCACTCTTACTTTTTCTCCACCCCTAGCCGATCTCTTGGTATGGAATCACGTGCGAAGAAGAAGAAGAAGAAGTAGACTTCTTAACGGTTGGGGGTCACTTCCACAATTCGCCACGGGCGAACCCGTGGACCAATTTTCATGAAATTTTGGGTATATACTAAAGAATTTACGCTCTTAATTATGTGATATTTTTCAAGTCGCTCCGACAACGCTAAATGCTCGGCACCGGATACCGTGCATTGCATTGGACGTGGGGAAAGCCAAATCAGCGCAGCGCTCCGCGCTGCGCACAATTGTGGTTATTTTATTGTCTGAATAATGATTTTTTTTGAAAAATATTTTTAAAAAAAATTAAATCTTCGTGATAGATGGTACATTTACCTCCTGTATGAAACCTTAATGCACCTGGTTTACACATTGTGATGTGATAAGGTAAAACACGCTTTAAAAATGTAAATGTTTTCTTTTTCGAGAGAAGGAAAGAAAAAATGTCCTATACTCACGTTCAAAAGTAATATCCGCCCTCTCGTGCCTTCCCGCTCCGCCTTCTTCCATGAACTCGTCGTTGTCGTCGTTCTCTTCACCTCCTTCGTCTTCTCCCTCCTCGATCGGGGCGCCATCTTCGTCGACCCTCTTCTCCTTCTTGACCTGCAGATACTTGGTGAGATCAGTGCATAGAAAGCTGATGGCATCACAACTAAACATATTGGAAAACAAATCCTGCCGAATCAAAATATCGCAATAAACCCCAGTGACTGCTCGTGGTGGGGAACTCGAGATGGAGTAATTTAAATAATCTCTTTTATTTAGCTAAAAAAAAGCATGATACTCCGAGCAAACCAGCCTATTCGGCGTTGCAATCTTCGCCAAAATGCGAGCATTACGATTCCAACTAATCTTCAACGCGAACCCCCCAAATCACAAGGGGAGATAATAGTCGTACCGGATTAAGGACTGCTTTCCGCGGATATCCCGCACTGTCGCCCTGCTTCTTCTCCACCATGAACATGGCACACATGCGCAGGAGGTGCTCCGCGAACTGTAAACAACGTATCATCAAAAATCAAGCAACAATCAAAACGTAGCGTCATGTTCGCCGGTACGCAGTAATATTTCCCTTGAAAACTAAAGAAGATGAAATTAGTGTGACATTTTTGAAAAGTATTATTCATTATCATATTCAAGGTTAATTCATTATCAAGGTTAAAATATATTTTAAAAATAAACCTCGACAAGTTCCGCTGCGCTCTGCCTCCCCGCAAAGATGAGGCCCATGTCGAGCTTTTGGAAAGCGATCGCAAAGTCCTGAAATGATCATGTCTAACATTAATTTCAAAAAAATAATATCACTGATTTTGTTAGAGTATTCGCGTGTTTATAAAGAAGTGGAAAGCCTTCCATTTACTAATATAAATAATGAAACATTTAAAGTTAGCCATGGGATCTCGAAACAGCGAAACAAACCTTCCATCGAACACTGCCGAGTTCCTTGAAGGTGGTCAGCAGCGCCTCCAAGTCCTGGAATTGCATGGGTCAACCAATTATGTCACTCGTTTTGGTTTCAATAGGTAATTCTTTCGATAACTTGAAGCCTAAAGACCAATTGCCATGCAAATAACAAGAGAACCCGGACAATTTTCAGCAAACGCTTACATTCTAACGATTTTATATAATTTTATGGTCGTTTAGTGTTCCGCTCCACCCACCTGTCGTATTCCAGCGTGGACGGGCGGCACGGAAGTCCCGTATCCCTTCATCCTCTTCTAGTAGTCTTCCTCTAGAGCACCTGGACGGTTCGGTTCTGAAACAGCCATCCATGACAACTAGGCGATTCTGTGTCGCACTTCATTTTCGAAACGAAACGAAACAACATTGCTTGCTAAGATATTGCATGCTAACAATAAGATGAGAGAAAATATCAAATACTCAACCACCGCCCATCAGGAACGGTTTACTTCTTGGCAATGTTCCAACATGGAAAATATCTACTTTATCCGATAATCTGCTCTGCTATGCATGGAAAAACGAGGGAGGACCAAAAATCGGAAGGAATACAATTCAAAGATGCACTAACAGTATGGCAATATCTGTGGAACTGCCACTCTCGATGAGAGTGAAGGGGAAGAACAAGTAGCAGGTGGCACCAGGTCAATCAGCACTAGAAACATCTAGAAAAATCGATTTCTAGTTATTATATTACGAGGAATAAGGAAGATGAATCCCTGCTGAAAACGTTAAAAAAACCTTTTTCGAAGCTGCACCGAAAACACAACCAAAGAGAGTTCTTCATGGCTCCTCTGCCCTAGTGGCTACTATGGAACAAGGTGTAGCTGACTCCAAAAAAGTTTTGATAAATACGGGGAACTTTTGATCCAATCTCGCCCGTTTTGATCCAAAATTTCTTTAGAGCCAGCACCACCCTCATGCCTGAATCCTGGGTGTCTCCTAGTACTTGGCCGTCTTCTTGATGGCATCGAATACCCTCCACTTGGTGGGGAGGTAGAATGGCTCGTAGACATGGGGGAAGGGCGTGTCCCATCCTGCCACCCGCTCAATCGGAGACTCCAGCGACAGGAAACAGCGCTTCTGCAAAAGTGTTGTTGTATAATATTTTCCTCCCCTCACAATTAGTTCATACACGATGTGAGCTGTGAATAACGCTATTAGTGGCAAACATTCATGGACTCGCAGAGTTTTCCGTTGAAAGAAAGACATTTTCATCGATGAAGAAAACCCGTCGAAACGGTGGTACTATAATATATCCCAATAAAAATATATGATCCTACGCCTGAATAGTGGACAAATGAAATGTACTTGAAATCCCGTGATATCTGCGCAGCTGCATCACATCATAATAAATGAAATTGGGACTGGAATAATTCCAGCACAGGCGTGAAAACGCCGCATGATCTTTAAATTTTACTATAGATGACACCACAAGGTTGCACTCGATACAGAACCACAGTAATGTAAACCCGTCGGATCTGCGCAGCTGTGCTGTGGCCAACGGATGTATTGCGATGTGGAGCAATTCTGGGAGGACGGTTTTGAAAAAGACTACCATAATCACCCACACCCGAATGGTGGTTGCGATATAAAGAACTGAACAAGAGAAACCCGTCGGATCAGCGCTACTGCATTCCAATAACTTGATAAATGATAGATTGCATTGATTCTGCGAGAAAACGCTTCGAAAGACAACTATAATCACCCCCTTCACCTGAATGGTGGAGGCGATCTCGGCTCCGAATCCACTGGTGAGCGGCGCCTCGTGCGTGATGATCAGACGGCCCGTCTTCAGAACACTCTGCAGATGAGAAATAGATTATTGTCTACCAAGTAGTGATCGCCGCTGCATCAAACGATCATCTAATTTGAAAGCGGAGAAACGTCAAATCGCCTGCTTTGATTGAGGCGGATGAATTATCTCGAAAAGAATAATGTTCCTTTCATCTAATACATACTGTGCGATCTCGCAATTTGGCGCCTTACCTCAGCGACGGCATCCTCGTCCCACGGAGCAATCGACTGCAGATCGATGACCTGAAAAAAAGCAATAATAGAACTGAACGGGGGGGGGGGGGGGGGGGTGTCCCCCCCCCGTTTGGAGTTGAAAAATT
>JACMIG010000732.1:0-27259 GCA_014805385.1 Levipalatum texanum
CGGTATTACGACTCGGGGGATCAACATTTGTGCTTATTAGTGCAAGAAAAGAGAAAAGCAAAACATTTGCACCCGGCGGGGTTCGAACCCCCGACCCTCGGCACCAACATTTGCCAACTCAAAGACGATTTTCCCCATTAGCAGGAAGGTTATATTTTTTTGTTTTGCGCCTAAATGGTGCAGAGACACACTACGCACATAATCCACGTTAATCCAGAACAGGCTCTCTCAAGGCAAAAAATAAAAAAAATAAAATGCAAAACCAAAATTTTTTTCGCTCAAATAAAGAACTTTTAGCAAGTTGGTCCCGGGTGGTGAACTGTACGCCTCTGGCCCCCGAGCACGCTGGTACACTTATTTTGACGAAAAACCGCAGTTAAAATTAAAT
Organism: Levipalatum texanum; assembly: GCA_014805385.1. Lineage (NCBI taxonomy): Eukaryota > Metazoa > Nematoda > Chromadorea > Rhabditida > Diplogasteridae > Levipalatum > Levipalatum texanum. The sequence goes on from JACMIG010000732.1 coordinate 389, forward strand.
ACGAGCAACCAAAGATTGGTTGAACTTTATTTTTGGTCTCGAAGCGAAAGCCTGTTCGAGACCTACCGTACCCCTCACGGTGCTTGGGGTCACCCAAGGTATCTACCATAAATATTTGGCCCCCTGGCGCTGACCCCCTGTTCACACCTCCCCAGGAGGGAAGTCGAACTTTAGAAAATTTCTGTCTTAATCTATACCTCTTCGTCCTTCTTGAGTGCCTCTTCAGTGGCTGGAAGTTCCTCGCCGCTCCCTTCTGCCTTTGCTCCTGCCTCCTTCTCTGCATACGTTTTTAGCTGCTCACGATGCTTTGTTTCCACCTTACAATTAAGCACTTATTATTTTAGCCGTTGTATGCTAAACAACCTTGACAGTGAGCTTCTTATCGCCAAGCTGGAATTCGTTAAGAACGCGAAGGGCTCGAAGAGTTCCTTCCGGCTCGTCGAAATCGCAGAACCCAAAGGCCTGAAAATATGAGGTTGAAGGTCTGTCTACGATGAATTGGTAACTAATGATCAATTTATCAATTGTAATATAAATACACCAATATAATATTGAGAGCGTTAACGTACTTGCAGCTTCTGATTGACGCCTGCCATGCGCTTCCAATTCGCCACTTTGCCACACATCTTAAAGATTTTTATTAAATCAATTATATTTTTTCAATACTTTTATGGCCCAAGATTCAAAATTCTTATTGGATATTGAGTGTGGGAGCGGCACTGTTTCATTATCAAACCTCGAGCATTTGGCGGACGAATTCGGGGTCAGACTTCTCCGAAATGTTTCCGACGAAGACAGTCGTAATTTGCGAGGTCTTCTGGTCGTGCATCGGGGGCCCAGCGGAAGCCATCGGGCCACGATGCTGTAGAAAACACCATTAGTCTCTAGCCGAACAATTTGTGGCACGACACACGAGGGACACGATTGCTTACGTTCGGAATGCAGCGCTTATTCCTGGAACACAATTTGTAACTTCTCAAAATATCTCAATTTTTTAAATGTAAGCAGAAGTATTTTATAAATGAATAAAATTATTCAGGTACCATGGGCATGTTGCGCTGCATCATCGAGGGTCCGCCCATGGGACCTCCCATAGGAGGCATCTGCATTCCTGAAGAATACACATCAATAATACCACAAATGCAACTAAAAGGGTAGAACCGCTGAAGTACAAATAAATGTAACTAACGGAATCCGTTGCCCATGTTCATGGGTGTGAATCTCGGGGGACCGGCCATGGTTGATGGCGGCCCAGCTGCTTTCTGGCCTAGTCCTCGTTCACAACAGATTCCCGGGGACTGCAAGTTGGACCGTGATTTTCACATAGGCGCGAATAGTAAACAAGCAGCGTTCCGATTCGCGACAACAACTCGTGATGGATTGGAGAAAAGCGAGTACGATGGTGATAGAAAAAAGAGACCAGGAAGGCAGACGAGCAACATAGAAGGGCACACGCAAGGAGAAATGCTTACGAAGATGACGAGAAACAGCCTGAATCCGACGAGTGCAATAATATCGACTATTCAAGCAGAATCGGCGTCAAGAGAACGACACGCGCCAACACAATTTGCTGACTCACATATTTCTGCGAGAATACGGTAACAAGTCAGTTTTCGATTGGTCCGAACAGTCGTCTTCAAATTTCGAGTTCGAGGCAATTTTTCTTGCTGTATTGACTTCAGAATACATCCTTGACATGGCTCATTCCATGGAAGACAATTGCACGAAGACGCGGCAGTGCTTACACTGTTATTTCGTATGAGAGTTGTAGAGAATGGCTGAACTTATCGAACCTCGCACCTCGGAAAACATGCGCTATTCGCAGAATCGTGTGAATCATTGCTGCTGTCAGTCTCTTGCCGGCAGTTCGTCGTGCCCCGGGAGAACCGTATAACCGCGTGCCCTATCCCTTCCTCATTCGCACATGGGCATTATGAATTTTTAGGGGCACGAACAATACTCCTCCCTGTCACCCTTTCCTCAGTCATGGTTCCACTAGCTCGGTTTGCGTTGAGGTGTTGGCCGCTTTCGCCAGCCCTTCAAAGACGACATCTACACCTACAACATCTACCAATTGAACTAAATTTAGTGACAGCGACGATGCTCTGCGAGTGGGGGTTCTCCCGTCATTGATGGCCGCCGGTTTGCCAATTTCGATAGCATTGGCCTGCGTCCGATCAATGACAGCCCCTCGACTAGATGTGGCCGTTCACGGCGTTTAAAGCCGAGCGAACTTTTCGGGCATGAATCGGATTCGTTAGAAACCTGTTACATCAATAGTTATCGCGAAATTCAGTGAAAGAATGGAACGCTGCGCGTTTGTAAACCAGTCTTCCATTCGAACACGTTCAACACTGTAACGGGCACTCGCGGCGTGTCTACAGCAGAGATCCCCCCTCCGACCACGATCATCACGGCAACTGGAACATGCGGCGCTTGTAAAGCCGTTACCGTTCGACCACGACCATCACAGTAAAGGGCACAGACGGCGCTTGTAAAGCCGACCCCCATCGACCAGGACCATCACAGTTACGGGCACTCACGGCGTTTGTAAAGCCGAGACCCCGCTTTCGACCACGATTATCACGGCAACGGGCACACGCGGCGTTTGTAAAGCCGTTCCCTTTCGAACACGACCATCATAGTAAAGGGCACTGGCGGCGTTTGTAAAGCCGTCTCCCTTAGACCACGATCTCCACAGTAACGGGCAAACGCGGTGTTTGTAAAGCCGTTCCCCTCCACCGAGGACCACTCCAGTGGTGGGGGATTCTTAGATGGCGTTAGCCCGAATACGTCAAGGACGTTTCCAGCGACTTGTGTGGCACACTGACGGGCACCTCAAATGGAAGGATTATGACTTTTACTCCGACCATATCGCTTTAGATAGTATCTTTAGATAGTGACCATATCGCTTTAGATAGAATGTTTGAAACATGTGCAATAATACATACCTCGACTCGCCTTCGTGGCCCCGCATCGACGCAAGCAGCCATCGAATTAGCGGTATCCCCGGTAGCGGGTTTCATAAATGACGTAGCTGGGATCGGGAACGGGAGAGTAGTGCGAACGCTGCAGAAAAGAGTGATTGGTGCGAGGGAAGACGAATCACCTTAATGGATCGGTAGAAAGGGGAAGCATCGTCATCGACGCGGAGACCGGCAGGAACATTGCGAGAGACGTCGTTGTGCATGGCGGTGTCGTCGTTGTTCTTCAGTAGTGCCAGATCCGATGCAGCCCCTCCGTTCACCATCTGGTCCACCGCATCCGTCACGTACTGCCTGCAATTTATTCTCGTGTATCCTTTACGTATCTCAACTATTCACTGTAAAAATTTGATAAATATCGTAAGGAATAGACGTCCGAAATAAAGGTCTTAACGATGCCGTACTTGTATGATCGGCGAGCATGAGGACTGCAGTAGAACTCGGTACTTCAGCCAGAATTCCAGTGATTCGAGAAGCTGCCAATGGCTGCATCGTGCGGACCCTACAACGACATCAATCATGAGAGCTAGTGAAACACAGTTGAACGACGGCGCTCGTTGTAAATTTGAGTCGCTCTTGATAAATTTGACTCGCTCGTGATAAATTTGAGTGGCTCGTGATAAATTTGAGTCGCTCGTCATAAATTTGAGGCGCTCGTTATAAATTTGAAACCAACCATCGGAACTCCGAGAGGTGCTCGTCCGCATTTCCATCGGCCCTCGACCGTTCTGGGCGATCCATCCTCAGCATGTACATCTTGTTGAGTTGGGAGACGGTTTCTCGGACGAGTTACATCGGATCACGGTGAACCTCAACTCGGACATTATGATGGCACATAGATACGATACGAATGATGCGAATGAACAAACCGAACCTCGAGAGAGACATCCTTGGAAAGTCCACTAGGGTATTTGTCCAAGCGGCGGCGGAACAGAGATTGATTCACCTGAATGGCTACCATTAATTCACGCCTTTCATCACCTTTTAAGCTGTTTCCGCTCATAAAGGAAATTGCATTAACTACCTGAATTCGTGATAAAGTTGAGTGGCTCGTGATAAAGTTGAGGCGCTCGTGATAAATTTGAATGGCTCGTGATAAATTTGAGTCGTTCGTGATAAATTTGAATCGTTCGTGATAAATTTGAGTCGCTCGTGATAAATTTGAGTGGCTCGTGATAAATTTGAGTGGCTCGTGATAAATTTGAGTAAATGAGAATGTTTAACCTGAATATATGGTGCAGTATAAGGCTCGGCCGAACGATTTCCGTGCGAAAGGTAAATAGCCTGCTATCTATGAGTGCATCTGCCATGCAGGCCACTTCGTAGGGGTCGTTTGAACCGAAAGCGTGGAGAAGTCCGCGACAGTGGACCACGATCGATGCCATTCTCAAACGAGATTGTTATTTTCGAATCAATACTAGCGGAATAAAGAGTGATCTTGAATGATGTTCATCATGAAGGACGATTAAAACAAACATACGCTTTCTGCTTGTGCTCCTTGGACGAGTTCGATGCTTCGCGTGTACGGATCATGGGGAAGAATCCAGTGAGCGATACAGGGAGCAAGGGATTCGCGGGAGTATCGCGTCCGGGAAGTCCTGTAAAGGGAAATGTCACGAAATAACGAGCACATCTGTTGAGGGCTATCGATTTGTGAGTATCGAATCAAAATTTCCGTACCAGTGATGGCGTGGTGGACAGCGCGGGATGAGAGAATAGAGGACCCTCATCCTCTTCACAAGGAGTTATCTCGGCGATTGCAGGGAAGCCACGGACACGGGAGTGGAGAGGTTGAAAAGGAAGTGTTAGCGTGATTGTAAGAAGGCAGTACCGAGAATCCCCAAGACGTCTATGCTTAGTTCATTAGATATGGAGTACTAGGAGTGAATCAAATCGGTTGCTATGCAGTTTCCAGGCACATACAGCGCAGTTTTACCCTACTCGGTAGCGATACAAGTCTGGGCGTGAACCAGCGTGAATGCACGCCGGAACAAGCCAAACAGGGGACATTTGATGAATGAAGCGAGCCCCTCCCCTTCCATACAGAGATGCGCATTCAAAACGGTTGCTGGTGTCCAGTCAGCCGAGTCCGAGGTTCGCCGAACTGCCGGTGCCAGGCTGATAGGTCTCCCAGTTGGGTATCAGGGTCTGGCACTGCATCGGAAGACCCAAGGGGATCAACCGGCCGATCCGGACCACTGAAGGCATTCAGTCCGTGAGTCTTTCGACGTCTACGGGCGGGCTAGCTCGGACTCGTTTAGACGTACTAACGTCGACTATTAGATATACTAACGCCGCGCAATCCCCAATACCAATAATGCAACTACATAGAATCAAACTAACACTGCGGATCCGTGACGATTTTCGGCCGATGTAGTAGGGGCAGTCGAGGTACAGCGACTGATGGCGAGGTGGACGATCGGGAATGACAACATGTCTTGCGTAGATCAACTGCCCACGTGGCGAGTGCCCTCTGGCAGAATTCAAATTATACTGTAACCGGAGGTCAATTGGAGCTGACGGCAGGTCAAACTACAACCGAAATCCGAAACTCCTGCGGTTGCAGGTGTTTACAATTATTTTACAGAATAAAATTGTTAAACCTCATTGATCTCCGGCAGTTGAGATGAACAATACGTGGTCGAGACGAGTGTGAAGGAAACTGGCAGACAGACCAGAAAGAGATGGAAATACGGGGATGAAGAAAAGTCGATCAATTTCGATCTGCACACTTTCGAGAAGAATGCAAAACTTGGGCAATCCCAAAAAATTTGCATCCTTCTTTGTCACGTCAGAGTTCCTCTCGCCTCTCGCTATACGGCACAAGTCCGGACTGCGTTATGAGAACTGCTCTGCTCTTTTGACGGAGTGCACCTTCTCTGGACGGAGGGTGCAAACACAGAAGAAGGAACATCCCATTTGCTCGCCCCTTGTTTATCAGGGATGCAAGAGGATAGGCACCAACTGGGCACAATCACAAAACGACTCCGTCTCCTTATCACCAACCAGAACGAGGCGAGGACCACGGCATGCCTTCTACTCTCACTCCTCAACCCCATCATCTTTTCATCCTCATCAACCTCATAAACTATCCATAGATTGCAATGTCAACTACAAAATCATCTCCCCTTCCATTCTGTTCCAAACGAGCACAAAGACTTATAAGTCTTCCCACTTCCCACATCATTGGCACGGAGTAACCTGAACCATCCCTCCTTCCACTTTCCCATTGGCTTCTCATGCGCGACGAATGCTCCGGGGGGCGGCGGGGGGAACTTTCGCCCTACCTTACTCGAGTTATGGCCAGGGGGCGGAGGTCGATGTGGGTCACCACGCTGCAATTAGGCGTGTTTTCAGAAGGGCTAGTATTTCCTTGTTATTCTAGGAGACCATGGTGGTCGTCGACCTCTGTAGCCTCATCGCCACATTCGCAACCCTCACCGTTGGCTACTATATCGCACGGTACGTCTTCCATCCTTGCCTGCCTGACCCCCCCTCAGATACCTCTGGGAGCTCCTGTCCGTGGGCGATCTGCACAAGAAGGCCGTCTTCGTCTCGGGCTGCGATTCGGGTTCGTTCCTCTTCTCCTCCCCACCTCTTCCACAGGCTTCGGCCGTGCCCTCGCCCTCAAGTGTGCCAAGAACGGGATCACCGTCTTCGCTGGTTGCCTCACGAAGAAGGTACTTGATCATCATCGTTTCGCCCATTTACCGTAATCCTCGGGAGTGTTGGTCCTACTAAGTGCCGTATCCAGGGAGAGGAGTCTCTGTCGGCGGAGGCCTCGGGCCGTTCCCTCTTCACGATGCCCCTCGATGTGACGAAGGACGACAGTGTCGCTGCGGCGAGGGCGTACGTGGACAAGAACTTGCCTAAGGGAATCAGTCAGTCGTTCGCAGTCCTATCCTCGATGCTCTTTTCCAACCAGAGCTGTGGGCGGTGGTGGCGAACGCGGGCGTCTTCACGTGCTACGGCCCCGATGACTGGTGCTCCATCGAGGATTACAGGGTCAGTCTACAAGATAAACGCAGAAACGATGCCCCTAAGCTCCGCCCACCTCGCTACTATGTTTACCACCGAGTATATTGCAGTTCTCCGTCGAGGTCAACACGTTCGGAGTGGTCCGCTGTGTTCAAGTTCGATTCCCTACTCTCCTTCACTCTCCCTCTCTCACAGGCATTCATGGACCTCATCAAGGCCAGCGAGGGCCGCATCGTGGCCGTTTCCTCCGTGGCGGGCCGTAATTCCGTCCCCATGGGCGCTCCCTACGCCGTCTCCAAGTACGGCGTCCAGGCCTACATGGACGCAATTCGGTCAGTCTCCCTTCCCGTAGCTTGGAGCGTGAATCGACCCTGCTTATCAGCTCCGTGCTTCGATGTGGTACCGGAGTGATCTTTCCCGTATGCATGACTATACCGTCTCGTAAGACCAACGCACGCTAAGCCCACCAAGACACAGACTGCTTCCAGATTAGATTTTGCGCGTAGGCCATACGTAGAAGATCAAACTCAGGCAGATAAGAGAGAAAATGTAGTTTTACAGAATGGAGACGTATTTGTTCGGTGTCAAGGTGTCCATCCTCGAACCCGGAGTCTTCAAGACTAACCTAATCGACAAAGTAATACCGCAAGTAAAGACAGTGAACCACGATGTTTCAGGAAGCCATGAACCAGCGGGTAGAGAAAGTTTGGGCACACCTGTCGGACAAGAAGAAGGCCGAGTGGGGAGAGGACTTCAAGAACTTTTGTTCGTTTCAATCTGTTCTGGCTAATTGAGCACGTGGAGTCGAAGATATCCTAATCTACGATGATAATGTTTCAGTCAAGAATGAGTGGAACGAGACCTTCCACGCCGTCGCCAGCACTGATATCAACTACGTCGTCGACAACTACTACCACGCCATCACGGGATTGTTCCCCAGGCACCGGTATGCCACATCTGTCTTCCTATCTAGTTTGATTTGAAAGATACCCGTGCGGATGGGACGCCATCTTCTTCTGGATCCCGATTTCGTTCGTCGATTCGAGGATCGCTGACGCCCTCTTCCGACTCGTTGCAGGTATGTTATAAAATAAATATCAATTATTATGAACTTTGAAATTTATAACCACATTCTCATTTCTAAACCCACTTCAGGCAAGAAGAAACTACCCGCGGCACTGGAGAAAAAGAAACACTAGATCTAGTTTCAAGTCCTTCAATGCCTACCTCGCCTGTTCAGTAGGTCTGGTTGCTCTCATTTGGTCTACTCACATGTTTTATGCGCCGCCATTTCAACAATTCGTGTGGGAAACGCTATTAATTACTTCAATTTCGGTCTAATAATAACAATAAACAAAAACTCAACAAAATACCAAGGATAGAATGATCAGGGAACCGCTTTCCCAGTGATCTTCCTGCCCTCCTCGATCCACTTGGCCCGTCGAGCGCGTAGATCGTTGTTCCACTGCAGGAAGGGCTCAGAAGAGAATGCCCGAGTCGTGGAGGCGAAGAACTGCTCGAGATCCACTTCTGCAACAGGAGAAAAAAATTCAGCATGCAATCGACCATCAATATGTTCGAAAGTTAAAATAGAATGGCTTACCGTATCTCTGCTCGTACTCAAACGCCTGCGCAATCATGTCGAATCTGCAAGGAAACAAAACGTTAGTATTCTCTAGGCATCCTCTCCTTCAATTTCCCTCCACTCACTTATCGAGTTGCTTGACGACGCGTGCCTCGGGCGTGGCGGCGGTCTCGTACTCTTCCCACAGTTCCTTCCATTCTGGACCCGCGATCGATGCCATCTCGGAGATGTCGGTCATGGCCTTGAAAAAATATAAGTAACGATCAATTCTCATAATCTCCGAAACATAAGAGATCCGATGAGCTTTAAATCCCCTAATCAATCTGACCTTCTTCTCCTTGGTGTACTTGTCGTCTTCGCTGACTCCGCAGTGTGGAGTAATGTCGCCGACGATGGCTTCGCCCATGTCGTGCACGAGGCACATTTTGAGGCATCCGAAAAGGGTTGAGTTATAAAAAAAGAATTAAGTAAGTCTTGTTAAACTCTAAAACGAACGCCCATTTACTCCCATTGCTCCCTCTACATTCCTCCAGGCAATCCTCGTACCGTTGGATGTCGACTCCTTCCACTACTCCCTCGAGTGACCACGCCAGCATCGCCATGCGGTACATGTGAGAAGCCACTGTTTCAGGCTCGGGAATCTGCAATGAACTGGTGGAGACAATGCGATGATGAGAAAAGGAGAGTAAATGGCATTACCCCGCACTTGACCCATCCGGTCCTCTTGAGGTGCTTGAGGTTGTCGAGGATTCGGAGGAATTCGATGATGTTGAGTCGAGCAGCCATTTCAAGAGAGAATGTTAACGGTTCTGCTCGTGGCTCGTGTAAGGGGACACTGGAAGCAAGCGGAGTGATCGCAATTTGAGCCGCTATTTCACGGACGAAGCCGCGAATGTAGATGGTTCAGATACAGATGCAGTGGCTAGGTACCACAGAAAGTCTCCCGAAATAATTCTCAGAATCGTTTATTTAGTTGCAAAATGAGATGAGTCAGCGTATTTACAAGGCGAGTGAATAATGCTGGAGTGAAGAAAATTGCGTCGTCGTGTCATTCTTCCATGGACAGGGACATCTCGAATTTCTCCTCGATCGACTTTGCACTGAAAAAACTTCTTGAGGGAGCGAAATCAAAACACTCCAATGTTTGAAACTCCAAAACCTTTCTAGAAATTTTCTGCATATTCAACTCACACGCACTCATCATCTACAACATAAAAATACACCCTCGGAGGATCGTTAACAGAACATCAAACATTCTCACGTGTGCGGCGTGTTCTCCTTGTCATCGTATCCTTGGCGGGGAATGGTCTCCTCCTTGACGTTCATTTCCTCGTCGTCTTCGTCCTCCACCGATATCGTCCTCTCGCTTCGAGTCGAGTCCATCTCACTTTGGGAGATTCCCGCGCACTCTGCCGCCTTATGCAGGACCTACAAGGTATACTACTCATAGGATAAACGACAATCTGTGAACCTTCAGTGCGTCTTGGGCATGCTTGTGCTCGCTCTGCGCCAGGGCAATTCGTCGTTTGGCCTACAATAAGCAATTGAATGCAGGCTTGTGGGATCATCGACCTCTTCTATCCTCTTTATGTACCGTTTCTTCCTGCGCTTCAGCTCATCTTCGTCTTCATCAGACTTCTTCAAAGTGATCGGATGAGATAATAAAATAATTACCCATAATACAAATGAAAGATATTGATACTTACGTAGAATGCGTTATGCATGGCGCTGTCCTCGGGCAGCACGAGTGAAGGCGGAATGGCAAATGTCGTGTGCGTAGCCACATTCTGATGTCGACAAATATTTACCTGTATCTACCGTGTCATAAAACACGATTTCAATTAGAATGTGACAAATGAATAACATACGGAGATCTGGTCGCACGCCTTGGCAAGATTGCCGTTCGAGAAGATGCTGCCTGTGAGCCATTCCTGCAAAGCAGACAACCGAATATCTCCCCTACATGAAGGGTTGAGAGGGAAGGAGCCAAGGAAGCATGTATTTGCATGCGACTGATCGCTAGCATTCTACGCACCTTGAACTTCTTATTCTTGGCGACTTCCTTGAACTGATCCGACTCCAAGGCGCGCTTCACTTCCTCCTGCCACGTTTCCACGACCGCATTGTACACTGCATTACTCGTTTTATTTTTAGACCAGGGGTTCAAAATATACGACTTTTATAAAAAGGAAGAGTGTAGTAAATGTCGTCGCATAAATGTAAATTATTCACCGCCGTAAATCTACACAACAATTATTAGTGCCATGTTGATTCCAGTCTTTCTTCGCATCGTAGAATGGGAGGATACATTTCTTTTGAATCTAACCGTGGTCTCCAATGGCGGCTGGAGAGAATCGGAAGAACTGATTCTGCACTTCGTTCTGCTCTTCCGCTCGTTTGTCCATTTTCTAGGAGATTTAGTTTTCTAAAAAATAAGCTGCAATGAGATATAGTAGAGGAATGGAACCGTTTCCAGAATTACACGAGATATTTCAGTTATGTACTAATTTATTCATCGGTAGCTTGCGAAAAAGCTAAATGACTGCACAAGAGAAACCCGAGCCAGCGATCACCAGGGGTGGACATGATTACAGCGCAACGATAAAGCAAGAGTATTGTCCTACTATAAAATAATATGTGATACTTTAATTCGCGAAAACTTAAAAGCTACGGAATGTTTAGCTTATGCATTATATGTTCCGATAGAAATAGACTCACAAGAGTAAAAATGCGAAATGTCCAAAACTACGTCCGATCTAGTTGCTCGGTCGGCGAGTCATGAAGGCGTTGGAGCTGTAGTTGATAGTGGAGGTGGTGGTGAGTGTAACCACGTATCGTTCCTCCTCTTTTTCCACGTTAGTCAGCAGCGCTGCAAAATAGTGTCAGTCCAATATGTCATTAAAATAAATTTGCGCTATCAGCCTACGAGATAGGGAAAGAACAGCATTTATCCCATCCTCGACTTACACTGCAGTTCTGCGAGGGGAGGCTTGGCGGAGCAGAGGACGTGTCTGCGCACCCTCTCGTGCCCATCCGCGGTGTACGAGGTCTCCGTCGACAACTTGGACGGGAGGTTACTGAAATGCGGCATCACGCAATGTTCGTGGGATAGCGAAAACTGACGCATCGAGGAAGCCCTTCTTGATATCGATTAGAGGAGTCTTCACTTTGTACATCATCGACGACAAGAGCTCAGGAGGACCGGTCGCCATGGAGAGGAGCACATTCCTGCACACTTAGAAGTTAATGGGTAATGCAACAATAAATGATAGCCTACCTGGTGAGGGTTGTTAGTTCCTGGGACAGCTTCACTTCAGCGAAATCGGAGAAGAAAGCAACGTGTTGGAGGGCAAAGTGGAGAGGGAGCAGGGCGTAGGCGTCAGCCACTACCTGCAGACAAGGGCAATTTAGACATCGCAATCAAGCCCCACCGGCGAGCGCAGCTCTGCGTTGTTATCCTCCTCCGCCTTCCGGATGCCTTCTCTCTTCTTCTCCGCAGCCTCGATCATCTCGAGGATCTCCTTCTCCGATGCCACGAACCCACGAGATACGAATTCGTGGATCGTGTCCCTGGAGATTAACAATTTGCACAGAACAAACATAAGGAATCCAAAAGGCTACCCGTTTCTCGCGCTTACCGCAACGACATAAATTGAACGGTTCCGTGGCAAATGATTAATAGTTAACCTGCGGAATCGTTCGACAGCGATTTCGAGTAGCATTTCGAGTGGAGTGAGGCCTTCGAGTCGGGGTAGGGCAAGGCGTCCCGTTCCCTTACACGCCTCCCGCACAAGGTGAGCCAGCTGCGACCTGTTGTCTTCATGCATCTGAAAGCAATTCGCCGTGTACTTTGGAATCCGAATACCGATAATTAGTTCAAAGTGCTATCCCACAATGGCATTTATCGACTTGGAGCGAAGGGCAGAAAAGACGGTTTGGAAGCACTTGACGAGGGATTCGTTCGAGGGGCATGCATGCAGGATCTCTACCAGACGCTCAGTGAAGTCGAGGAACCTGACAGGACCAGTGAATAAATTCCATCATTAACACGGTTGAACGGTGAAATGCGTTTCTTGCCCAGTGGCCGCGGCACCCTTCCCTCATTTTAGCCAGTTGGCTGTGCCCTTTTACCCATTTTTGGCGGCAGCGTCATATTCTGCATTGGGTGAAATAGCATGTATTTATTCATTGCTCGTGGCAAACTTGAGTCGCTCATGATAAATATGAGGCGCTCGTGATAAATTTGAGTAGCTCGTGATAAATTTGAGGCGCTCGTGATAAATTTGAGTCGCTCGTGATAAATTTGAGTCGCTCGTGATAAATTTGAGTCGCTCCTGATGAAATTGAGGTGCTAGTGATAAATTTCAAGCGCTTATGGATCAGTGAACACAACCCTTCCTAGACCAGGACAGGATTCCTGGTAATATGAAAATGGCGGAAACTCCGTCAATAACCACAGTAACACGGTTGAGCGGTGCGGCGTCCTATTCCCGCGCAATGCCTTTGTTGCCTAGTGGCGACGGTACCCTAACCTGATTTTGACCATTTTTAGCGGCAGTCTCGAATTCTACATATGGTGAAATTGCATGCATTTATTCACTGGGCGGGACTAATTTTTGATCCGCTTTGGAACATTACCAAGGAAGCAGAAGAAGATCAAGCATCAAACCTTTTTCCCGGCTGTATCACTCCCATCTTGTCGGTGGTCTCTATGAGCTCTCGAACCGCGCCCACCAGTTCCGCGTCGCTCCTAGCAATAAGTTACATTTTTCCCCAAAAAATGCAACAGGTACGAAATACTACCTCCTCATATTCATTGGTATTGATGCTGCGCGCTTCTCCCAGTCGATGGAGACATCGTGGCTGAGTGCATTAGCCACTTCCTGCAAATCAAACCGTTGCGCGTTAGTCAGCGAATATTGGCACCAAGAGGAACTGCATCTGGGGGCATCGGTCGGAGTACTGTAGACGCCTGTCATTCCACCCCGGAACAAATACGATGCATCCCGTCTCCGATAGAAGAGGACACACTGAAAAGAACGGGTGCTCTCATTGTCAGGATCTGGAGGTGCCCTGTTCGCCGAAAAGTTGAAAATGGTAGTCCCGGATTTTTAGTTACTTGTATATTTCCTGCGAGGCCAAGGATCTGTATGGAATGTGGAGAATTCCATTTCGTTTTTTTCTCACCGGCAATCTCCAAGCTGCTGCCCGCGTAGTCGATGGTGAGGTAGGCAGTGGCTCTCTTCGTGCCGTCCTCGTCATCTGCGGCGCCAAGGATCTGTATGGAGTGTGCTCACAATCAGGAAATACAAATAATGAGGAAATTCAAATAATGGGCGTATTGGATCAGCAAATAAATGCATGGGATATTCCTACCTCTATATGGGCGCGCTTGGTCACTTTCCTCGTGAGTTCCTTGGGCATCGTACAACTGGCAGCCATCATGTTCATTTTAGTCGCATTGGTGAGAGCCCCTGCAATGCCTCGTAATCATGCCGAAATCGATAGGACAGTCCCTAACCCTTGGCCTCGGTGGTGAAGATGCGGAGTGCTTGCGGCGTACGCTGGACGCCCAAGAAGAGGGTACGAGCCTGCAGAGTCATTGTTGGCATGGAGTCTATCGCCGGTATGCAGACGAGAATGGGCCATTTTGCCTACCGGATCCGATCCGTCGACCGCGAGGAACACGGGCGAAGTCGCATTGTTGACGAGGTCGGACCCGATGATGGGATACTGCACCGACGACAGTCTGTACGAAAATTCATGTTGAAGAAAACAAAGCATACAGCTGTTGGATGACCCGAGCCTTCTTGAAGTGCAGGCCGTTTATCTCCACCGCGTCGTCCTTCTCGTAGCATTTTATCTGCACACGTTGCATATATTTTTGCTGACAAACATAAATGACCTTTATGTGGGCAGGGGGATCAGTGAGGCGTAGCTTCCCAAGAGAGAGGAATTCAAACTGCACTGGCATCGGTCCGTCGTCCTCACTCTGAAAATGGAACGGCTGGTTGCAAGAAAACGATCGGTACCTTGGTAAACCTCATGGGCACGTTTTCCTTATCATCCTCGTCAAAATCGCCAGATTCGCCGTGAGATGCGGCTGACTGCAAAGGAAATGCTAATCAGTGTAAACTTTTCGCCGAACCGCGGATCCACTGGGGTAATCGACGAGGAAAAATGGTTGGTTTGCAAGTTGCGAGTTGTCCCCGAGGATGGGGAAGTTGGCGGCGTTGATGAGGCGCACGCGGTACTCACCCCTCTGAAAAGAATTATGAGGGATAAAAATAAGCGAGAAGTGCAAGATCTTCACAAACCCAGAGGACGGCGCCTTCCTTCCTGACGTGATCCTCGCGAATGACGAAGTCTTGCTGTGCCATGGCACCTCCTGCTGAGCCCTCGCTTCCTGCATTGAAATACATATATAACATTCCAACGGAAAATGTAGAAAAACACGCATGAACAGTCCAAATCCACGTCAACTCATGGAGAGAGTCAGTCCAATTTTTGAATGGAGTTGTGGCGGGAAACATCAGTTCGTAGTTTGTAGTCCGAAAAGGCAGCGTTTTTTCCTGCTGGAGTCCAGTTTCTTGAGAATTTTTATCCGAATAATTATCATTGCTTTTCTTCTCGTCAGTTTCCGTTGTGATCCCTCTATTTTCTACAAACAGAATTAATCATTCGGCAACAATGGTGAGCAGAGCTTTTTAAGATGGCATCTCCTGAGCAAGCCGAGAAGGAGAATGCGATGGACGGCTCTATGATGGAGGTAGTTTACACTTCATTTGCGATTATTCACTAATATGGAATACATTTCAGGACCCGTTGAAACACAAGTACAATCACAAATGTGGAGGGTTCGTTTCGTTTGTTCGGTTTTAAATAAACCTTGTTTTGTTTTAGCCGCTTCAAACTGTCCGACTTCGACATCGGGCGTCCCCTCGGCAAAGGAAAATTCGGATCCGTCTACCTCGCCAAGCTTAAGAACCCTGAATATATCGTCGCTCTCAAGGCTAGTCGCTTACCTTAACGCGATTTCTCGAAGTTTAGCTTTTCGTCAAGTTTAGCTATGAAAATATTAATTATAAAATCAAGAAAGTGATACTTACAATATTCTCTTCTAGATTCTCTTCAAATCGCAGCTCATGAAAGCGAACGTGGAGCATCAATTGCGTAGAGAAATCGAGATTCAAGCTCACCTCAGGTAAAAGTATTTATCCTTTGCTAATGATTATGTGTCCAGGCATCCTCACATTCTGCGCATGTACACCTACTTCTGGGATGAGAAAAAGGTGAAATCTACGGCTGTTGTTTTCTCATTTCAAGTTCTCTGAAATAGTTCACTAATGAAATTCTATGTTTTGCAGATTTATATGGTATTGGAGTACGCCGAAAACGGCGAAATGTACAAAGAGCTGACAAAGCAAGGACAATTCTCCGAACGCACGGCAGCCCTGGTTAAATCTTTATTATTTTGTGTATTTCACTTGTAATTATTTCCTTCCATTTATAAGCAGAATGGGTCGTTTTATCGATTGCTTTGTAGTACCTCTTCCAAATGGCAGATGCCCTGGCCTACTGCCACAGCAAGAATGTCATTCATCGTGACATCAAACCGGAGAACATCCTTATCGGATCTGCAGGCGAGCTCAAGATTTCCGACTTCGGATGGAGCGTTCACGCTCCGAACACGAAGTGAGCAACAATTAACGGCGCTAGCTTATATCTAAAATGTAAATGATGATCAAATGTCGAAAAATGTGTGTTGCAGGCGTCAAACGATGTGCGGAACTCTCGATTATCTTCCTCCAGAGATGATCACCGGAAAAGCTCACTCTGTGCACGTATGTTTCTTTTGCAGAATGCAGTCCAATTAAAGTTAGTGTAATTTCTGCGCTATCACATACATGACGCAATTGCTTCAGGTGGATCTCTGGTCGCTCGGCGTGTTGTGTTATGAATTCCTGGTCGGTAAGCCTCCCTTCGAGAGCGAAGATGCGCCCCGCACCTACGATGCAATCAGAAGAGTGAGTATTTGGAAAACAATGCGTTTTTGTTAGTTGGAATCCGACTTCGGAGGGAGACAGTTCAGTTTCGTATTGAAATTAGAGGTAGAATTTCGCTCTTTTGAGAGTACGCCGTAGACTTGAAGCCCCAGACTAGACCACCACGTATAAAAGAGGGGTGAATACATGATTCTTTGAGCTGCGATACACTTTCCCATCGCACGTCTCTCCCGGTGCCCGTGATCTCATAAAGAAACTGCTCATCATCGAGCCGAGCCGGAGATTATCGCTGGAAGGAATCATGACGCACTTCTGGATCAAGGAACATCTCGACAGCCAACGTAAGGACGACGAAGAAAAGGCCAATCAAAGTGTGTAGTCAGTATGTTCACAAGAGCTTTCCACTTTCATGTTTTCTTCTATATTCGGCATTCCTGCGGTCTTATTATGCTAGTTTTCACGCTAATCTACTGACATAATACAAGAGCGATTGTTTTGCTGTGCATAGCTACTTTTTTTCAGAAACAATCTTCAAATTCACAAAGTTAGCACTTCGTTTCCATATTGTAAATAATCCCGTATGAGCTGATAAACACGATTGCTAACATGCGAACCATTCTCCAGATGCACTGATTCAACGGTCGCTCCCTTGCACCGCACAGATTATTTTCCAAATTATTTTCAGCTAACATAAGAGCAAAGTTGATACTCATCCGAACGCCCCCGTCGAACTGGTCCTTTGTTCAGCTGTAACTCGGCTTTTGAATACTACGAGGGACTAACGGCGCTATCACATGGGTGACCAAAGCACCATCGGATGATTCACGATCCCCATTCCTTATCGAGCGCGCTCGTGCACTTCCATTTTGCTATTGACATGACTTCAGTTTTCAGTGGCAGATCGATCGTACTGCGGTAGTTCACGGCCCCCTCGTCTGCCATCCGTCGTCAGGTTCGTATGAATGCGTATCTTCAGGAATTTATCCAACTTTTGGCAATGCATGAAGCAGTAAAACGTAATGGCATCTGGGGTTCTGCGTCCGGTTGAGTTGCCGGCCCTGTAAGAAAGCGCATTCAGTTTTAGCCAGGCACAAGAGCGGCTAGAACTGAACGGGATTTCCCACCTTGCATGAAGAGATGGGGTTCCTTGTGACGAAGGGCCTTTCGTAGGAGTGTTAGGATGAAGCTGAAGGGTTGACTGTGTGTCCAATTACGATCTCGCTTTTATAGGCCAGTCGAATGGGCGGGGCCAGAGCAGATAGATTTATTTAATCTCGTCATTTACGATTATTCCAAGGAAAAGTTTGCGCTTATTTCGCTATTTATCACTACATCGAGAGGTTTGACGATGTGCGTGCACCAAATAGTTTTATGACTGCCAAACTATTTTATGAGGGCTACCGTATTCCCGAGTCACAGAGGGTGTGGCCCTTCTCGATTGCCCGGAGACTGTCCACTCTTCATGTGGATCAAACAGGGGGAGGCCAATCAGATGGTATCGGAAGCCTCCTTGTGCACACAACGATGGAGGAAGCTGATTGACACTTCTCAAGTGGGGGCCGGCAAATACAATGAAAGCGAGCTGCCGAGGGCCAATCGAGGGATTCTGATACTGATAGCAGTGATCGCTATTTAAATTATCTGCATACTGTTGCGGGCAGAGCTGTATCACACCATTTCAGAGCATCGCATCATCGTCGTCCAGTGAACCATGTCGGGATCTCGAGGTACAATAATATGCAGGATTTATTCCTTTTACCGAATAAGGGCTGTGATCGTAGAGAAGACAAAAAAATTACGATTATATAAGCACTCCACAGAATATTTATCATTGTCAGAATTGTAGATACAAGATGCGGTACGTGCACCTCCGCTGATCCTCATTACCAAAAAAAAGCACTCCGTCGCCCTAATTTTTTGTGCATCGCTTCCCTAAAATGTTCCCAAACTATTCGAGTGGGTAATATTTCAAGTGGGGTAATCAAGAATATTAGCCAATACATACATATAAATATTTGCAGGTGCTCGCACCTCCTCGTCGAACTCCCGGCCATCGGCTGTGCAGACACTCGTCGACATGGGATTCGACCGTGAAAAGGTGCGTTCATCGTTATTGCGAATGTGGGGCTGTACCCTGTCTCCGACCTCTCTCCCCTCACCTACTCCTCTTCAGGCCACGAAGGCCATGCAAGCCGCAGACTTCGTCGTTGACCGCGCACTGGAGATCCTGATTCGGAACAAGGAGCCCCGTCCTCCCCCTCCGCCCTACTCTGAACAAGGAACGGCCCCCACCGGTCCTCCTCCACCGTATCCAACGCCGCCGCCTCGCCCAACCGCCCCTCCCACCCCCAAGGGGGGCTCCTTTAACGTCGTATCTGGCCTGGAGAAGTTCTTCACTGACATCTGCAACAACGCGAAACCGAAGCAGGAGACGACGAGTCGTGCGTATTTTCATTGATATTGTGCCCAGGTACTTTTAGATAAATGTTGAAAGTTTGAGCGACTCCAGACCCTCAGAAAACGCGTTATATTCGGAGACACTGTTCAGGCCGTCCTGAGGCATTCTCCTTTCACGGCAGAACTTCCGCCCCCACGCAGTCTGTACAGGGAGGACGACGCTCCACACCGCCCCCAAGGAACGGTGAGGACTACTTTTGCGTGTTTTCTAATAAATATAAATTTTAATTATTTATTAGAACCCAGTATAATTTTTCAATTTTTCGTTCCCCCTGTCCCAACGTCGACGTCATCATCGGGAGAGAGGAGGCGGGCGGTGAAGGTGACTAGCGGCGATGCCCAGCCGCCTCCCACCATGAACATTCTCACCCCCGATTCGGTCATCATCAAGGACGACGGCATTCGAGTTCGCGGAAGCGAGGGTCAGCATCGATTTTTTCACTACGGAAACTTGGATCCTAGTTTTCATTTTCTGTTAGAGAGCCGTAGTAGATGTTGAAATAATCGATGTCCGTGCTGCTGCCCTTATTCCCCTCCCCCTTGCAAATGGGCGAAATGGTCTCTTTCACATCCATCCATTTGACTCGGCGTCTCTCTTTCCGCCTGTTCCCTAACTCTGCCACGAGAAGATTGATTCATCATGATTCGGAAGAAGATAGGGGACTTCTACATGAAGCGTTGTTTCACGTGCCCCCTCTCCCATCTGATTCAGCTTTCATTTCTATTCTCAGTTCTACTACTACATGCGACACTGGTATCCTCGTCCGTCCTATCCCTCCTCCCGGTACTTGGACCATATCTTCTACTCCCCCAGTATGTCTATCGTGGAATCATCTGGATGCCGTACCACCACTACCAGCTGTCCCCTGTCTTCCATCCCATGGTAGCACCTCCTCCTCGACGGACCGCTGGAATCCCTTCCCTTGCCTCCATCCGTTGCTACCCGCCCTTTACCAGACCTCAGAATCGCCGACCTACCTATAGTCCCGGGCCGAAAAACGCGGCGAAGGAAGGTGAGAGGAGTGGCGAGAATGGAAACAGGAGGACTTTTCTCCTCTCCAAGCCGAGATTCTGTTGAGCAACTTTATTTTGTAATGTAATGTGAGAAATAGTTTTAACATGAGTAGATAACAATACCGTCTCGGGGTTTGATGTTGGTTATTAGGGGATATTCTGAAATGGAAGTGTCCTAATCTTCTTCCTCTTCAGCCCCGCTCGAGGTGTCTGCTCCTCATTCTTCTGGGCGCTCGTCGCCCTTCGAAATCGACGACAACGACAGTGATGGAATACGCGTAAGGAGCTCGAACGGTGAGTGGAGGCAGACATCACTATAATTTTGGTGCTTTTTGAAGATTCCCCTCACCCGCGTGCCTACCCCGTGCTGGACGAGTTGCATGTTGACGAGGAGACGGCGGAATTGGACGACAAGGCCGCCAAGGAATCCGGTGGGCGTTTCTATCCCACTTTTTCTATCCGAAGTGCATAATCTGGTCACCTGACAGTTGATATTCCACCTCTACTATAATTTACCGCACCGAGTGGTCGAAATCGTTGCTGGCCGAGGGTCTATTTCTTGGCTTGCTGGGTGGTCCTCCTACAGAAGTTGAGAGACGAGTGATAACTGCTTGTCGTGGCTGGCGTCCATTCTTCTCCTCTGTCGGAGGGGGACGAGTTGATCCGTTGACCACACAGTCACTGGCCACTGCCACTTGGCGGAAGCGTCGCTGCTTTCATCATTACTCGACTTTCGAAAGTGGTTCCTCTATCTTTTGCACTCTCGTTCTCTCTCTCTCTCTCTCGATGATGATGATAATTGCCTTTCCCCTCCCTTCGAAGGAACGCTGTAACAACGCCGCGAAGGATCGAGAAGAGTCTGGAATTGTTGGAGTAACAGGATGACATAAGGGTTCTCTTCTTCCACTTTCGTCAGATCTTCTAGTTCGCCATGCAATTGGACAACTTGTAAATAAATTTCTTCGTGTATTTCCGTCATTCCTTTGATCTTCTTCACCCTGCGCATGGTTCATTCTTGAAACGGTGCTCATTTTGTTGTCCACAAGACAACGTGATCAGGAAGTACTCAGTTGAACGTTGTTACCTATCATTCAAAATATGGAATGGACCCGATAGCGATGTAACCATCCCAGGCCCTACTTGGTGTTCGACCTCTTGTTCACTCACTGCCGTGATCTTGATAAATCAGTCAGAAAATACGCGAGGAGAGGAGCTCCTCCCTCGGCGTTCCTTGGGCGTGGTCGCTCGTAGTCAACACGTGAAAAAGAAGTGGCCTCTCCACCTCTGCGCCTCCCTCCTCCACTCGCTCCCTCCGATGGACATGCGTAGATGGAAACTTGATTGGTGTCCAATCCGAGACAGAAAGTGACTAATGGGGATGGGAGGAAACAGACTCTCTCGAAGAATACCCCTCTCCTTATATAAGGTTCACGGAGAAGGGGAGAAAACTTCTCCGCCTTTTCTCTTCTCTCAAGATCAATGATGGTCGATTCGATCTCGTTTTCCGTGATCAATTAACGTCTCCCCCCATCATTCCCCTATTCCCTTCTGCACTTTCCCCCCATTGCCATCGAATGGGTAATTCCCCGGCGCTTCTTTCGATCACGCGCAACCTCGGGTGTTTTCTTCCTGCCGTCAAAACTGGCATGACGCAGTGACAGCTCGATCCCCGCTATCAGACGACGCTTATCTCTCATTCCAATCCAACTCGGCTCATTTTCCGGATCCGCATCCACCCATGCCGCTTTTTCATCCCCGTTGGTTAATTGTCTGCGGGCTGCCGCAGGTTTCGTTTGCTAACTGCCGTTCTTCATTCAGCCATGGAACTGACTCGATCTTTCCCCGCCTCCTCCTTCCACCTCTTGCAAACCTCTCCAGCTCTGATTCATTCGGAGGAAGAAAAACTTACTCAAAATTTCCCTGATAGCATCCCGTCGTTTGAACAGTACAATGGATGCAAAGGCGCTTAGTCGCCCCCGTAGGGGAAGGTGGAGTATGATGAAGGAGAGGGTGAAAGGGACACGGGTGGCTCTGATAGAATGGGATGGATGGTCATTCACCCTTTCCCGACCAGAGTTAGAGATCACTGTCTCGTGGAGGCGCAGACGCCTAAGATAAGGGAAGTCAACGCACGCTGAGGAGACGCAGAGTGAGGCGAGAATTAGAGAAGCTCGTTCCCTCCCCCCACGTCTCTGCATACAATCGACAAACAGTTGCATCGACGCCCGCCCCCGAGACCCTCCTACCTCCTCCCTTGGGCCGTTCGACCTCCGAAAGTGACCGAAGGGTTCGCAAGGGCCGGATTCCTATCTCCCACTCCCGCTCTCCTTCCTTCCATTCCAACCATTCCCTCCTTCATGTCGGGGCTACGTCGCTTCCGGGACGGCGGCCTGTCCCCCAATCCTCCCCGAGGTATGACTTTTAATAAGGGAATAATACCCCTTCCCCCCACCTCTGGCCGTCCTCTTGCGCTGGTAGAGTAAGAAGTTTTTCGGTGTTTCGTTGCTATTTGTCAGTGACGAGCTTGAAGGCGAACGACCCCCTGAGAATGAGAAAAGTGGCCGATCAGAGGACCAGTTTGGACTCTATTCCTGGCACGCTGCCAGTTTGCGTAACTGTTGTTGTCCCCGTGCGTTGACTGTACCTTCTCCTCCTCCCCCTCAGCGTCCCGAGGATACTCCTCCCAGAGACGAGAGGAGGAGTTGAGTGCCGCCGGATTAACGGAAGAATAGTGAGGAAACATAGGAGGGAGGGGGGCGGGGAGGTTAATGTGTGGGTGGGGTCGCATCCCGCCCCCCCCCCCCACCCCCCCCCCCCCACCACGCAGGGCAAGTGTGAACAAGGGCAGCCGGGCCCCCCCGCCCNNNNTCTCCCCCCCCCCCGCCCCCCCCCCCCCCCCCCCCCCCCCCCCCCCCCCCCCCCCCCCCCCCCCCCCCCCCCCCCCCCCCCCCCCCCCCGGTTAATGTGTGGGTGGGGTCGCATCCCTCCCCCTCCCCTCCCTCCCCCCTCAGCTTCACTTGGACTATTATCAATCGTGAAGGAGTGCCCCCTCCTTCAGACATGTCTCCCCTCCGTCGTGTGTCCCTCGAGAAGGACGCCTCCTTCCCCTCCTCCTTCCCCAACTGGCCCCCTTCTCCCTTTGGCATGGGCGATCGCGGCTCGACGGGTTCGCTCTTCGCGCAGCATCCCCGCTTTCGGTCGACCCCCTCACCGCCGGTCTCCGTTCGACCCTCATGGCAGCTTTCGAGAAATGGTCGGACTACTTGGGGGCTATGCTTATGCTATCTAGATATCCCGATCCGCATATCCGTAGTAGACCCGGTCTCTTTTATAATATCTGAATCAAGTTTGACTTCTCCCCTCTGCAGGATCAACGGCATCGTCGGACGCCGGCAGCGTCGGAAGCACCCACTCCGTTCCCATGTGAGCACTTTCACTTTTAGTGATCGATCACATTTTCTGGAAGCAATTTGTTTGAATACTGTTCAGTCATGATGCATTTCAGCACCGTAACCAACGGCACTCCCTCCGCTCCTCCTCCTTCGCACCCGTCGCCGACGCCCAACCCAAGTAACAACTCGAACGGTGGGCATTTGCCAGCGTTCAACTGGCATTTATTATAAATTCGGATGAATTGCGGGCGCTGAAAGTAGAAAACGCCGAAAACAAATGCATTTGACGACTGATCATTAGTCTCCAAAAACCTTTATCTCGAAATTGTCGCGCTTGACAGTTTGATAACCGTTGTCCCTGTAGGCATGCAGTCCAACAACTCTGGCCCCACGCCCAGCCGCGTCGTCCCCGTGCAGATGGTAACGATTCCTCTAAATTATTATTTTTAGAAATTCTATAGCTCCTTTTCTTCAGTCCTTGAGACTATATTTATTCAGGTCCGCAATCGTTCCATCGACGATTTCAACGAGCAGATAGTCAACATGCTCGACGACGTCGAGAGGAGGGTCGAGCAGCTGCGGTGAGCGTTAATATAATAATTTAATTAAATTATTATTTAATTGCCATTATATCGTCTACCATTCCAACGGCTCTTATGTACAAACAGGGATTGTTTTGCATGTCGAAGTAGCGAGGAGTTGAATTAACGCATCTGACCTGAATGATTCCCTTCTCCCTCTGCTCATGGCGGTTCCTCCTCTTCCTCCTCTTCCTCTTCCTCCCCCCAAATGGGTGGAATTCTCCCCATTCATGGGAGACGTAGAGCGGAGTGAAAGGAAGGGGGAGAAAGGGAGACGGATGCGAACAATGAGTCATTGCTATTGAGGAGGGAGATTTAATTTTGAAAACATTGCCTTCTTCTGATCGACTAGACATGACCCGGAAATATGCTTTCTCAAAATAATATTAAGGATATGTGAGAAAAATGATTACTGAAAAGTTCGGAGAAACTTCGTAAAAAACCTAACATTTGTGAACTGATAAGGTGTAAATGAATTTCAAATTTCCAGTGAATCTGCGGGTCTTCTGGAGCAGGAGAAGGAGTCGATCATCGACATGCTCGCCAGCTTCAATCTCAACACGGAACTTCTGCGTCTCGGACAGGGTATGAGTAAATTTGACAATGCCAGGCTCCAACTTGTGAACGAGCAAAACCACATGTTTTCCTCTGCTGGTTTGTTGTTTCGGCTCGGAGCCTCGTGGTTTCTAAAACAGTTCCCACTTCGGATTATGCTTGGAGAGTCCCTGATCAGTAGGTAGCTCCTCTGCTCTTTGAACCGCAAGGTACCCCTGAAGAAAGATCATGAGAAGACGAGAGACGCAGCGAGGCAGGGCAATGTTTTTGCCCGCCGTTGTCCCACCTGCCTCTCTAAGCCCCTTTGCGCGTCCCCTTTCTGCCATCTGACTGCTGCTACTTGTTTACAGTTAGAAAAAGAAGAAGAAGAAGGAGGGATGAGACATGTGCACGTGCAAACATGGTGTTTTGAAGATGTCGTTCCAAATTTTTGAAAATATCCCTGGAGATTTCGAAGCGCTGAATATTAGGGGTAATACTAAAATGATACAACAATGTTCACCAATACACATGCAAACTATTTTGTAATTAATATTCTTCCAGGTGACCGTGAGGATATCAACGCCACCGCCAACCGCCTCATGTCCCGCACGCGCGCTGTTGATGTAAGAATTACAATTTTGGTTTAAAATATGCTCTCGCCTTCCAGGTCGTCGTTAACACGCCGCGCAACGACGAGCAGACCAAGGCCCTCTCGCAGGTCAGTGCGAGCACCTACTGGCAAAATCAAAGCGCATTATTTTTCGAATCCAATTCCTCGGAGCTCGAAACACATCAATGACTATCATCTTGAACACTTCTCCATGATAAGCGATCGTGAAACATCCGGATATATTTTCGCATCGAATATTCAGCGTGAATCCAACTTCATTCACTAAACCCCACTTGTCCATGAGATTAGATTGTTTGTCGATGGCGACAAAACTGGAGGCATAGTACAGTCCTAGTAGGGTCTATTTATCATCTATTTTGTAGGTGAACAACCTGATCGAAGGCGTCATCACCAAGATGAGCGACGACCTCGACAACTGCAAGGATGTCAGTGCAGATTTTATAATTCCACAATCTGGAATCCAGAGACCGTCGCAATGACTTCCTCGGCTAATTTCTACTCCTTCAGATGTGCCGCCGTTTCCTGAATGCCTGCTCTCCCGACATGCCTGATGGCCCCATCGATCAGCGATTCCAGGCTAATGTAAGCGCGGGATTCCGATATTTAATTAAATTTTTGGCTGATAAATTGATTTATCGATTAATTATTACAGGTCATCGAGTGCACGGCGGACGACCAGAAGAAGATCCGTCGCAAGCTGGCCCAGATCATTACCCAGATCGAGAGGGCCGAGCGCACGTGCATGCCACAGTGGTGAGGAGGCCAAGGGCCAGTTTCACTACTCCCGTTATCCCCCTCCCATCGAGCTCACGAGTCTCCACATATTAACGTTGTCAGAGTATAAGGAATCGATTTATCTTCGTTGCCCAGTGTTGTTGTTTCACGCCCGTGTCTAACGTATTTCTCCCATTCTATCGGTTCTTCTCCCTCAAGTCTTGATATCGAGTCTTACTCCCCTCCGCTAGAAGCTGAGTCTCCCCCGTGGACGCCAGTCTGCGATTCCCATCTACCCCCACTCCTCTCTGTCTATGGGTAATGAGTTACCGTCCATAATCGTACTTCTTCCCCCGGCTATTTGTTCATACACTCCTTTTATATACGTTTCGTATTTTTTAACCTCCCCTGTACAATTAAACAAGTTCAGTTTGGTATCCGAGGCTCGTCTGATTTATTCCGATCGACAGACCCGCACACAATGAGAAGAAGGGAACAGATGTCGATCAAGGCCGAGAGGGAGACAGGTGCGGGTATTCCGTCTCTGCGTCTCCCTCCTTCCCTCACTGTCTCACTCGAGAGGGACAGATCATGGAGGCCCCCTGCTGGTGGCAAATGGCCCCCGGGCACGGGATTAGGGGATGAGACCTCCCGCAGAGGAGAGTGGCCGGCTGATCAGCAGTCAGACTGTGATACGAATCGGTAGTCAACGTATCCCCAGTCTACTGCCGCTCATCCGGGGGGACTCGGGGGAGGGGGAGGAGGAGGGTAGAAGAGTCGAAGGGGGGAGGGGTACGATAGCAGGGAAGGGGCATAGAAGGGTAGGGTATCATCATAGAAGGTGAAGGGCCTTAGCAAGAGGGCAGCCCCCTCCCTGCGCAGCTGAATATGGTTCTAGTCATGACCCGACTGCCATAGAGAGCAGGGAACTGCATGACTGAGAGCCAGATCCAGATGCGACTGGGAGAGGGGGAGAGGGGGGAGGGGGGGTG
>JACMIG010000733.1:0-27256 GCA_014805385.1 Levipalatum texanum
AACATTTGAAATAAATTTCTCTGAGAATGGCCTATCTAAAAGCCCGATGAACACATGGATACTGGGTTGAATTTTGTGGCAAAAAATCCTGTCCCCAGTCTGGTGGTCTAACTTTTCAAAATCAGGCATACGGCAGCAAAAATGGTCATTCCCCCCACCCTCCCGATTTTGTCCATTTTTTTTCGATTTTGTCCAGAGAGCACCACTGAAGATTCCCGAAGCCATCGAATATTTGAGCTTGTTCTTCGGAGCTAGGAAAACCATGGGCAGCGGCTTCGGGTTGCGATTAGTATACGACGGATTTCTGCAAAGTGTACAACAGCATTCTTTTTGTCCGAAATTGCTTACGAGTAGTCTATCTTTGCTGCATTTGAAGTGTGGATGAAGTTGTTTATCATCTGAAGTGTCGGGCCGGGGGCGTCGCGGGGTGCCATGTGACCGGCGTTCTATAATACAAAGAAGTTTTAGTTTTAACAACCCTTTTACGATTTTTGCATTGCATGAAACACTTGGAGCTATATTTAATTTGTTTACAGCGAGGCCAGCTGGGATATGATATGTAGACTAAAGGCGTGCACTAACGACTTTTCACATCTATTAAGTGACTGATAATATTGGAGTAATTATAACGTCAGTTCTTTTGTATGGTTATGGGTTCGAAAATATTATAATAATGGATTAATGACAATAAAAAATCGTGTTCACCTTGATGGTGACAAAATCGATCGTCTTGCTGCCGTCTTCGTTCTGATATTGCATGTGAAAGCCCGTAGGAGGTTGATAATCATTAATTTCATTGTCATCGAGTTTGAATTCCCATCGATATGACCGTTTGGTGAAGTTAAATTTTCACATTTTTCGGAACATTCAGAATTTGTTTGCCAGTTCGCGTAGAAACCACCTGGACCCAATTGTGGGGCAGACTGTATCTCGATCTCCACTGTAGATCAATATGCGAAAATCACCCTGATATATATTGATCGGAACATCTAATTGTAAGAATCAATGAAATACCTTGAGATTTTCCAGAATATCTTTAAAGTATGGTCCGCTATCCGTTTCCTCCTTGTAACTGGAGAGGACAAAATTGTTGATAATATTTTTAAAAAAATATTTTAAAAAAACTACTCGAAGTCGTGGGAAGTGAAAAAGTGTCGACATTGGTGAGCAATGTGTAGAGAATCCTTCAAAATTCAGGTTTAAAATGGATGATCTGGTGATCATTTACCCTGGTTTTATCCAAGTTCATGTATTCTTGGAATTTTGCATCTACCCAGCAGGAAAATCCACGTTGGCTATCCGTTGAGTGCTTCCAGAGATTCTCCTGAAAATGATCAATATTGGAAAATATGTTGGTTGCGCCTTTAAACATTAGCAGACTAACCGCGGGATTGGACGGGGTGTTGTGAAAGTTGTCAATGATCTCTGATGAGAGGCATCCCAGATTGGCATCGTAAAACACTTCCAACTCGTGGAACTCATCATTATCATGCACCCGATAGATCATCGCATCGTTTCCCAAAAATAGAAATCCTGCACACTCCAGTTGCTGATCAGTTGCTTTATATAGATACTCATCCGTTAAGCCGCACTTCTCCTTCTTCTTCAACCATTCGCTTAATTCATTTTCTTTGACTATAAGTTAATCGACGTACTCCATGGGATACGCTCCGCGATGCAGATTGTGAAGATGAATCGAAAGAGGTCTCATTTTTGCATTGTAGTAACCGTTGCCTATGGACATTCCCTAAAGACGCGTTTTTTGTAAAAATCGAGCAAAAGGGGGCCCCCCGGACAAGGCATATCCAAGAGAGCTGGAAGCCGGGGGTTTTGTTTGTTGGTGTGTCCCTTGGCCCCGACTACAAACATATACTTTGTTTGGGTAATAGTCGATTCTAGAACATTCTAGAACAAAAAATGTGAGCAAAATTCGATATTCCATATTATTTGACCCATAGACCTCCGAAAGGATTTTAAATTTTTTTACGTTTTCGTCCTCGGGGGCAACTTATTTTCATATTTGGTCCAAGAACAATCGATTATGGGGTCTAATTATAGCGTTTTGTAAAAGTGCTATTTCGGTTTTTAATATTTTTCTCGAAAAAATACCCTACGGTCGTATCTGATTTCTTATGCAAAAACGTAGGTTGATGTCTCTAGGGTATCACAAAAAAATTTTAGAAAATTTAGAGAGACCCGTTTTTTGCAAAGTCCATGTGAGTGTTCAAAAACCTCGATTTTATCGAGAAATTGATGCTATACAACTATTTGTAGCTTTTTTCAAAGACCATTTCAAATATGCTAAATATGTAAAAGTTTCTAGCATTGAACCCACCTACCACTTTCACACATTGAATGTTCGGGGGCTTGCCGAAACCGACTGCCGATTTGAGAGGTAAAGGGGGACCTCATGGATTTTTTTCAACTCATGATACCGGTATCATGGTCCAAAAAGTGAAAAAAAATGAAATTGTTCGAAAACATCTTCAAACACGTTTTTATGACCATGCTAACCTTCCTTAGTCGATTTCACGATACTTTATTTTGGCAGATTTAGACCATGATACCCGTATCATGGGTTGAAAAAAATCCATGTGCTCCCCCCTTACCCCTCAAATGGGCAGTCAGTTTCGGCAAGCCCCGGAATGCTGTATGTGTGGAAGTGGTGGGTGGGTTCAATTCATGCAACTTTTACCTATTTAGAATATTTGAAATCCACCTGGTAGAAAGATACAAAGAGATGATTGGCATCAATGGCGTTACTCATCCTTTTGTATCTTTATACCACAAAGGTATCAAATATTCTAAATATATAAGTGTTACATGTATTCAACCTACCTATCATTTCCGCACATAGAATGTTGGGGGGCTTGCCGCACCACACTGCCTTTGGACCATGATACCGGTATCATGAGTTGAAAAAAATCCATGAGGTCCCCCCTTACCTCTCAAATGGGCAGTCAGTTTCGGCAAATCCCCGAATATTGTATGTGTGGAAGTTGTAGGTGGGTTCAATGCTAGAAACTTTTACATATTTAGCATATTTGAAATGGTCGTTGAAAAAAGCTACAAATAGTTGTATAGCATCAATTTCTCAATAAAATTGAGGTTTTTGAACACTCACATGGACTTTGCAAAAAAGGGGTCTCTCTAAATTTTCTAAAATTTTTTTGTGATACCCTAGAGACACCAACCAACGTTTTGCATAAGAAATCAGATACGACCGTAGGGTATTTTTTTCGAGAAAAATATTAAAAACCGAAATAGCACTATTACAAAACGCTATAATTAGACCCCATAATCGATTGTTCTTGGACCAAATATGAAAATAAGTTGCCCCCGAGGACGAAAACGTAAAAAAAATTTAAAAAACCTTTCGGAGGTCAATGGGTCAAATAATATGGCATATCGAATTTTGCTCACATTTTTGTTCTAGAATGTTATAGAGTCGACTATTACCCAAACAAAGTATATGTGGGTGTTTGGGGCCGCGGGACACACCAACATACAAAAAGCACGGCAATCCGGTCGCAGCCCCTCGGTAATACAAGCTTGTCCGGGCATGCTCGAATCTTACAAAAACGCGTCTTAAATTTGTGTATTTTGAATGTGAGGAGAATTGTGGGCTCCCAAGAGCGATGAATTCACACGTCATACACTACGAATGGCGAATTAGACGAGCTCGATTGACCGCTTCTATTCCTGTTGCATTTCCAGACAGGAAAAATCAAAAGTAGATTTTGAAGCGGTGGATCCAGGTCGCGCAAGTATATTTTGTTCTTGGAAATTTCCGCTCTTGGGTGTTGGATGATACCTTGAGATTGGAATTTGGGAACTCTCCTCTGTTGATCATGTGCATGACTTTGCTTGCCATGGCTGGGATGTAGATGCCTGCGTAGGATTCTCCCACGAGGAAGTAGGAGTGGTCAGCATATCCTTTATGAACCCTTTAAAAAGGTCATGGTATAATCTAGGAAAACCCAAATTTGCCACACATTCCTAACTTCCAATCATCCTTTATAAACAAAGTACATAATTGCAGACAACGAGAAGACATTGGCCTTGGTTTTACGCCCGGCGGGATACTCCTGTTGGTTTCTACAAGCGTTTCATGAATGCCGATTTAACCAAGACCGTCGATTTTCTCACCATCAAAGTTGGGAGAACGAGGAGCATAAGGGAATGTATAACATGGATCAGAACGCCGGTCACTTGGCTCCCCGCGACGCCCCCGGCCCTGTATTGCAAATGATCGCTAATTTCATGCACACCGAGTCGTCCGAGTCCATTATCTACAGGTGACCTTAACACAACAAAACATGCACTAAAGAATTTTTTCAGCAACCCCGAGTTTGTAAATATTTTCCCCCAACCTCTTCCACTGAGGACTTCCGATGTTGGACCAAGGCTTTCCGCTCTTTCCGGAATCGTCAGCGCTGTGCTCGTTCTCA
Organism: Levipalatum texanum; assembly: GCA_014805385.1. Taxonomy (NCBI): domain Eukaryota; kingdom Metazoa; phylum Nematoda; class Chromadorea; order Rhabditida; family Diplogasteridae; genus Levipalatum; species Levipalatum texanum. The sequence goes on from JACMIG010000733.1 coordinate 4,452, forward strand.
TCACTGTGCTTATCGCTGCTATGACTTGGTTTGTTATCAGCGTGTTTATTTCACAAGAAAAATTTCAGCTGCATTCTAAAGAAGAAGCTGAAATTCATTGAAGTGCCAACGTCCAATGAAGCATAACTTGTTGATTGAGTTGTCCGTGTCCTGGTTGCGGACGATAAAATAGTTTCGACGAACCAGTAGAGAAATAAAGTACATATGTGAGAAGTCTGGTAAAAAACGAAGAAGAAAACGACATCATAATGAAAGCTGCTAGGATGATAGACTTGACCAATGTAATAGTTTGTTTTCCTCTTCCCTGCGCACTTTGGATCACCTCTCCTGGGCTGGGCTTCGCGGCACGGCTCTTGAATCACAGGGATAATCAAGGGCTAATTGAAATCACCCTGCAACTTTCGGACCCCCCCCCCCACAACTAAAAACAAATGTCGTGGGCTAATAAGTTGCTAAATAAGTTGCTAGAATCTGGTTCACTTCTTCATGCTCTCTCAAACGGTGAATGGCTCGTCATGAAATTCCACACCACTCCATGCGATCCTCCCTAGTATTTCGACCTCGGAAAGATGATTCCGCAAATTCTTTCTCAAGCTCGATCAGTTGAAGATTAATTCAGATGTGATATTTATCGCTGTGGAGAGTGACAGGGATTCGTGGATTACATGTTGCAGAACTTGACGTCGTCGCACGAGTAGATATTGCCTTGGTGATAGGAAATGTGCTTGCAGATCTTCTTCATGTGCTGAAAAAATAATGGTTGAATTTATCTCACCGCACACATCCACATAGACAACGTTGCCGACAGTCGTGCATATATAGTGTATATGCTTTCGGCGGTCCAATGCATCTAATATAGTGTTCCGGTCTGACAGTATTACAAAACGCGGCGCATAATCGAATCAGTTTCTCGAACATATCGATGCCTTGTTAGGAATATTTCTTTCCATACCAACTGAAACTGGCGGTAGCACTCGCCAGAAATGGGGCCGAGCTGGTTGCAGAGGAAGTGAGTCTGTAATGTGAACTTTGAATTCGCGGATAAGAGTAAAAAATTTAGTAAACATAGAAAAGTGCGGACCTCTTTCTCGTACCACGTCAGCCCAAGCAGTCCGTTCTCGTCCAAGAATTGTTCGCCACTCTAAAAAGATTAGGCCACTCAACTCATGAACAGAACTCTATCGATAGCTATCATAATTTAGCTGTGTTCACGGTTTCTTTGAGCCTCTCCTCCCTACCCGATAATCTATTTTAAGATACCCATGAAGAAAATCGTGAGTACCTTGACCGTCGCGAGACACGCGTGGCACAATTGACCGCCCATGACGAGGTCCTGAATAATCATGGTAAAATGTTTACAAATATAATAAATAAAATGCTTCACCCTCTCCTGAGTCGGGAGTGCAAAAAGATGCTGCAACGAGTGCAGCAACGAAGATAGTAACCGGGTGCATCTGGAAATAAGAAAGTTGTTCGACGTCACAAAACAACAATTTTAACTTCATAAATGAAAATGACGAATTGAATTACGATCTGCAGAAAAGAACAACAGCACCCTTATGAGATATTCAAGAAGGAATTTCCATTGAAAGAAATGGAAGTCCATCCAGGACTCTTGACACTATCGTGACTGGCGGGCCCCTATACATAGGATCTCTTATCGCTCCCACATTCTACAGCGATTGATCAACCAATCAACATACGCCATTTTGTGGGATTTTATGAGCCCCGAGCACATTTTACAACGGACCATGCATCATGATGAGAGATTAGCAAGAATTCAAAAACGAGGAAAGGGGCGATGAGCGTACCGGAATTTGTGTCATGTGGACTTGTGAATGAATCATTCCAAACTTCTTGGACCCCAATCTGATGACTTTCCCACTGCTTTCTCGTTCCGAGATCGTCCTTTCATTCCACAGCGATCAACGGGCCCAAACACGCCACCCTTTTGTTATCAGTGACGTTTGGTGCTGATAGGCAAATGATATTTATCGTATAAGATGGGCGCAATTGGCCACAAGCCATGCAATACGACCAAGATATCAACCGGCGCCCAAGTTATGAAGTGCTTGAGTCACGTAGGGGATAAAAAAGGTTCATAATGCATTTATAATGCTCCATTTCATCCAATCTTCTTTTCTCGCGCCAAAACACTGAGTAAAAGCAGACTCGCAATGTTGTTCAGTTCTCTCGAAATTGTATATTGCCACTTATCGTCAGCCTGGAAGCCTCTGCTGATGGAGATACGTGCCGGAGGCGAAATTGTTGGTCGCTGCTCTTAGAAACTGGTAGTTGTCACAATTGTTGAACCATTCGGTGGAACTCGTCTTTGTTCCCGATAAATTGAAGACGCATCTCTGCGCGAAACGCAGTGATGATGCCACCGAAGAGTGCTACGAAATCGGGGTAGAAGAGTTTGTAAAGGGAAATTTGTTTCGAGACAATCGTTACATTCGAAGCATTCAGACTGCTCGATACCAACAGGAAAACTATCCCACTGTCTTTTCGTTCCCTTATCGGCCATTCAAGCAACAGCGATAATCGAGCCAAGAAGTCACTCCGCTGTTATCACTCGCTTCATTTGACGTGGCTTATTTTCATGTGGTGCATTATACGATGAGCCATACATCACCGCCAAGAGATCATCCGACGTACACGGAATCTCCATCTTGGCTACCTAACTGAATCCATAGGAGACTGACGGGTATAGGTGTGAATGGTTGGGGGTCAAAGGCAGGTTTACCATCTACTGGAAAATTTCTTGTGGACGGTGAAGTGGACGGAGAAGTGGTGCGAGTGTCCTAGAGTATTTCATCACAGCTGCGGCAGCTAGAACAACGGACGTGTCATTAGAAGGGCACGCGACACCTCGCTCTCGATGTTTATCGCACCTCCCCCCTGCGTTCTTATGCAGTCAGTCGAGTAGCGCTGCAGTGGTCGAGGAAGGTTGGGTGCTCTCTCCTCCTTCATCTTTTTCGCCTCTTATTCTCGCTCCCTCTCGTCTTCCTCGGTCTCATATCCGCCTCTACTTAGCGAATTCGCATATTTTAAGTGTAAAGAACTTTGTTCTTCTATCTGACAGACTCCATAGTAGACCGTGGTTGACCGGGGAGGTTGAAAGGATGGGGTCAATGGCAGTTTCGACATCCAGGTGCCCAATCGACTGAGAAAAAGTTTCCCTTCTGGACGGGGAAGTGCTGCGAGTGTCCCTCAGAATTACATCACACCTGTGGCCGCTGGAACAACAGAAACGATGTGTCATTAGAAGGGCACGCGACACCTCCCTCTCGATGTTTATCGCACCTCCTCTCGCCCTCCCTCACACGGAGGGAATTGATCCGCCCAGGAACATTCGCGAGTCATTTCGTAATTGCCTCTCCCGCTTTCTTTTTATCCTTCCTTCCTCTTTTTAGTTTTATTTAGATTTTACTATACCAACGTGTTCTTTCAGATGGGTACTGCTCATTCTTCCATGAACAGCGATAGAAAGAAGAGTGCCGGCAACGTCCCCGACGGAGCAAAAGGCGGCACGGAGCCAGCAAGATGGCTTCCCAGTGCTGATGAAATGGCGATTCACATATGGCCCAAGAAAGGTAGAAAATGGTTTTCTCTCTATGTATATTCATGTGATTCCAAACCATGACTCACCCCTAGGTTACGAGTTGTCGGCGGAATTAACCATACGGAATCTACGCTCATCTTCCTACGATCTCTCTCCACAGTTCTCTCGTTTTTCTAACAGCCAGACAACGAGAGAACAGTGGAGAGAGATCATAGGGCGAATCGTACTTTCTGTACGGTTAATTTCGCCGACAATAATTTATTTACCATGAAGCAATCTTTCCAAATTTTTTGGAATATCACATATAAAAATGTGTTGGTGTTGCAGAAAGAACCGACGCATTAACCTCAATCCCGTTCTGCAAAGGGATTCCGTCTGAACTACACGCACGTGGCATCAAGCACGGCGTGCTGGCGTCTAACAACAACACAATCGAGGGCTGCGGCCAACGGAAAAGATGTGCGTTGGATGCCTTCGGACCGTATTACGACTGAAAGGTATGAAAGATCTTCAACTATTATCTAATGGCAGTCCCAAGTACTTCCTCTTTGTTTCGGAACTCAGGAAATTATTAAATAGAATTAGATGCGGCTGTCATTGTTTTCCACTTAGTATATGTAGCGTTTTCTGAGTCGCAGCGTTGAGTTGCATCTAAACATCTTTAGCAATCGTGAGTGAGTTCGTTTCGGATGAAGATGAAGTGATCTTCAGATACGTCGGCCCGAAGTCTAACACCTTGTACACAACCATCACCAAGAGCGAGGGAATGTGAAGAACACGGAATGCCCTGAGTACCGCGCTGAACGACTTACACCACTATTTTCACGAGCTTTAATCACTATTTACTACCGCTTTCTAAAATTTCCCTCGTCTCCGAAGTGATTAGGAATCGAAAACATCTATTGATTCCTTATGAGCGTCGAGATACATGCCGGAGACGAAATTTTTGCCCAATGATTCTGGTATTTGTCACAATTGTTGAACCATTCGGTAGAACATTTCTTTGTTTCCGATAAAGTGACAATGCTTCTCTGTGCGACTCACAGTGATGATGCAATCGAGGAATGCTACAATAGGAATAGTTTGTAAAAGGAAATTTGTTTCGAGACGATCTCGAAGCGTTCAGAGTGCCCGATGCCAACAAGAAAACTATCCCACTGTATTTTCGTTCCCTTATCGGCCATTCAAACAACAGCTATCAACGTGCCAACATGCCACTCCGCTGTTATCACTTAGTTTATTTTACGAGTCTTTTGTTCATGTTGTGCACTTTACGATGAACCAAACATCACCGCCAAGAGTTCATACGTGTGAAAGGATGTGCTCAATGGCAGTTTCGACCGACAACATGTTTCCCTTCTGGACGGGGAAGTGCTACGAGTGGCCACGAGTATTTCATCCCACCTGTGGCTGGTAAAACAAAGACGATGCGTCATTGGAAGGGCAACAGGGCCAATTGCGGAGCTTATCGCACCTCCTCTCGCTTTCCATCATAACGAGGGGGAATTGATCCACCATGGAACATTCGAGAGTCATTTCGAAATTCCCGCTTCTGCGCTTAAGCTTGCCTTTTACCCTCTCCTCTTCTTTTTAGTTTAAATCTATTTTATTTAAACAGCGTCTTCTTACAGATGGGCGCTGCCCAGTCTTCCAAGCGCGGCGATACAAAGAAGAGCGTCGGCAACGACAGTGACGGAGCGAAAACAATTACGATACACGTATGGCCGACGAAAGGTAGAGAATGATTTTCTCATTGTTCTTTATGTTACGTGAAATCATAACTGACTCAAGGTAACGAATATTGCATAAATCGATGTTGCAGAAGAACAGGCGGATTCACCTTTATCCCGTTCTGCAAATCGATTCCCTCTGAACTACAAGCGCTTGGTACAAAGAACGGAGTCCTGCTTACGTTTCCCAACACAAACGTGTCCGGCCGCCCATTAAGGGCCACGATCTGCGTGGGATGTCTTCGGACAGCTAAAAGTCTCAAAGGTAAGAATGTCCTTCAAAAACTACCGAATGCCAGTCACGAGCACCTTTATTGTGCTTTCGGAAATTAGGAAATTACAAAAAAGTATAAAATTGTTATCTGGGCGATTCATCTGTAGGGGTCACGGAATCGCAAACGGTGGAAAGCTTTTAACTTTTCAGAGCTGCGCGACGGAGAATCGACCGCGATTGAGCAGGACGGCATATGGGAGGGCGATATCAATATCAAGGGATATGTCGGACCGCCGCCTGCGCCTTGGTATTCGACCATCGTGAAGAGCAGGGGAATTTGGTGCAATGACGGAAAGCAGTACGTTCCGTACTAAACGCCGCAATATTGTTGGGCACCAAAACGCGGCGCATTTCCGCCCTTGGTAACGTGTGCTTTATCTTACTTACCATTTCGGCTCTGAACCTCTCCGAAAACGCATTGCAGTACTACTGCTCAATGATCTGTTTTTCTCTAGCTTGTTGTGCAATTGCCATCACATCTCCGCAGCGGGAAAGTAATCGAGTGCATGTTTGTTCACAATGGGAGACCGCCCGACATTGCATCACTTGATTTCTTAGGTGCGTCGATATACGTTCTGGAGGCGAATTTGGTGTTCTAAAAAATGTAGAATAATAGTTGTCGAAACTGTTGAATCACTCGGTGGAACTTGTATTTGTTTCCGATAAAGTGACAACACTTCTCTCTCCGATACTTCACACAATGACGATGGGACAGAGGACTGCAGCCAGACTGCGGTTACATAGCTCGTGAAAGGGAATTTGTTCCGAGACGCTATCGAAATTTGAAGAATTCAGAGTTCACGATGACAAAATAAATACTACCACTGTCTTTTCGTCCTCTAATCGGCCCTTCAAATAGCAGCGATTAAGGAACATCAACAAGCAATTCATATCTTATCAACGTCGTTTTGTGCTCAGCCTCGCTTGATTCGGCGAGGTCCTTCCCTCATGGACCAACGCATCGACTAGCCATACGTCACAACTAGCACACAGCAAGATCATCTTCCGCCCATGGAATGTTATGCGCTGGAGACACATGGGCGATCCTAAAGGAATTACAATTCCCTGATCATTTATGCCCTAAGCACAGGGAAGAGGGTGGATTTAGCAAAGGGGCAGCTCCGTGTCGAGGGGGTGTCAACGGCCACCATCGAGAGCTGACGGAGGAAGCGTGGCAAGTGACCTTGGGCCAGTTGTTGGTCATTACGAGCGAGCGCGATAGAGCAACAACGACGCTCTGTTATTTCAAGGGTCTTGTATGGTTGGCGACACTGCCCTTTTGCTGCCTATCTCACTTCTTCTCACTTCCCATGGCGCCAGTAAGATGATTCATGAACTGGCTTCGTAATTGCTCTCGCAATTATCACTGCGGCGTTACCCACTTCCGAATGTCATTCGCTTTCTCTTTCCTTCTCCTTGCTAAAAACTATGCTTTTATTACAGATGGGATGCGTTCAGTCGTCCAACGGAAGCGACGATAAAGGACATTCGAATGGAAAGAACACAGTTCGCGACAATCGCCATGGAGCCCACGAAAGGAATTCTGAAAGCTGTCAATGATGACAAGATTCATCTATGGCCGTTAAAAGGTTGGAAGTTTTTTCCTAGATAACATGCTGCCATGACATTCAGACACTTTGCGATCATTGCGGATGTCAATTTTTGGCACTTCCATTGTAGAGAACTCGAAGCTTTCTAATTATCACGCCCGACTCACTTCACTGACTGACTGCTCTCGCTTTTGATCTAACTCCACGCACCCCAAAGTAATCACACTTTGCATAAAAAGGGCTCCATGAGGTAGATCAAAAGCGAGAGCAGTTCGTCATTGTGATTGTCAGGGCATGGGAATTAATTAAAAAGCTTCGGGTTCTTTACAATAAGCTCACCCTAACATGCAACCCATATGTTCTCTTTTCCCAACTTGAAAACAGATTGCTCCCCCCGGATAGTCTGGATAAAAATAGATAGACAATTTGACAACTATGACAAAATTATGGCGTCTAACAATATACCATGGAAAACCATGATATTCCAGAGCACATTCACGATGAGGAGAATTTGTTCATTGTCATTGCGAAGTGCGGCTTTAATCAGTTCCGCCTATGTACAATATTACTGTTTCAGCCAAATCCGAGTTCCCCTGCATTCCATTCTGCAAAGACGTGCCCTCCGAACTAATCGAGAGAGGCGTCATCTCAGGAGTTCTGGCCACTAATACAAACGAAATCGTGTGCTGCGGCACTTCAGCGGGAATCTGCGTTGGATGCCTGCGAACAGTGCTCCGAATGAAAGGTATGAAGGAAGTTCAAAGAATGCCGGAAAAATAAATCGCGTTTCAAACATTTTGAACTTATTTTCGAAAGTCTGGAAACTCAGAAACTTGAACTTGTTTGCAAGTCACATGTATGTAGATCTAGTTAGTGTTGCCCGTAGTAACGATATATGTACAAGAATACAAAATTGCAGAGACAGAAGACGGGGATGTTTTGGAGGACGATCGCTTCAAGGAGGACGGAGGAGCGATCTTCGGATATATCGGCGAGAAGCTTACAGCCGTCCACAGGACTATCGCAAGAACAGATGAGAGGGGGTGCTTTGTGGCTGAAGACGGGTCGCCGTACGTACCTTTCTAATTGTAAGCATTTGACTCCCCCTAATGCTTCTAGCATAATACCGTCACCGTAGCGAGTTGGAATGGAAAGGTGCAAGATAGCTATCGTTCAGATATGTGTTTGGGGCGAAATGTTTTCATTTTTTAAGCTGAAATTAGGTACTTGTCACAGTTGTTGAAAGATCGGTCGAGAATTTATTTTTCCCGATTCCAATAAAGTGGCAGAAATAAATTCGGAGCTTTTGCGCCGTCAATCGAGCGATCACATGAATTCGGGTATGGAAGTGATCGGTAATAGTGCGGTGTATTTTTTGATAGATAATATCCGTATCATCCTGGCACATGGTTCAGGATGATAACTAATTATTGCACGTGCTTTTCATGTGGATTCCTGTCTAGTCCTTCTCCCTTTCGAAAAAACGAAGGGAGCTAGCAGATTTATCGTTCTTGAAGAGCCATCTGATTCTCATTGTCAGGAGGGAGAAGCTCATCAAGAGTCATTTCAAGAGAAGGGGAGAGATCTCGGGGGCGTCTCCAGCAAAAAGTTCGGTGTGTGAGGGGTTCAGAGGAAAGGCAGCGCTCCTTCCCGCATGAATAATGGCATTACAATCAGATAGAGTCCGTAACTTTATAAACAGGGAAAGAGGTCCGGAGAAGACATTCGGGTTGGGATAAAATTGTGTTTATATTGGGAAAGTACACACAATTCAATGAAAGGAGGGCTGGATACGACCATAACTCCGGAGATTTTGCTACAAGTTCGTGTGTTGTGGATGTATTCAGTTAGTCGTTCGCATATGCAGTGATCGAGCATGTGATCAAGATGTATCAGGATTTTTATTGCCACATTTTTGATAATGTTCTTTGCATGCCTGTTATGGCCATTCCTGCGGCGTTTATCATCGTAAAGTAGTTGAAATATTTTTAAATTTGACAATTCGTATAACGTTGATTAGTACCCTTATCGCCAACTTAGGAGCGACCAGAGGAAACCCAACTCCGACACATGTTACATGACAGGATACAACATTCCATACATTGAGTTTGACGTCCCTTATTCCTGCCGGGAACGCAGCATCTAAACGAGGAATGTCGGAGTGGAATTGGGATATCGTACCGAAGAATGCAAGCTGCGGTAATGACGACGAGTGCGAAAACTGCACATATGATCCATTCCTTCTTAGTCATGGCCGTGGAGTCACCGCCTCCCTAAAAGTTATTCAATTTACTTTGATGGCCTTCTACTATTCCTGTATGACATGAAACTAACCTTTTCGTTGTCTGAGGCCACGACCGTAAGCAGCGAGCTTATAACTGCGGCCCATAAGGCCAAGTGGGCAGTCGTCATTGAGGCGAAAGGACGATCTGTCCTGGGAGGAGGACGGGACGGGAGTGAGGCAGGAAGAGGGTCGAGGGCGGGGAGGAGGACTGCTTGGAAAATGGTGGTTATTGGGCCGGGTGTCTCTCAAATCCCTGCAGTGTCTCGGCTCCGGAAATAGATGAACCCTGAGGGCAAAGCCTCGATTCATCCAGCCGCCTGGAATCTCCGCCTTGAACAGCGTCTCTCACTCTGAATTGGTATTGGGAGAATCCATCTTCAAACTTCTGGCGTTTCTTCACTTATCTAGTCTCGTGCCAGTGAGACACTATACAAATGGAGAGACGCCAGACGTTATAGAATGGATTCTGCCAACCCAACTCTGAATCTTCGGAACAGCCGAGCATGTGTTCTGACCTCAAGACATCATGACGCCTCGGCTAATCACTATCGGGTTGTCTTTGCTGTCCAGTTTAACGCTGTGAAAAACCCCATGACGCTTCTCTGTTGGCAGCTGTTCTTTCTCCACTCGAAAGGTTCAAAGAACTTTGTGACACCGGTGCAACAAGGGACTCAAGTATGGTAACGGATAAATAGAAGGTGAAATATTCTTCGTAATCAATTGTAAAGTGGCAATATTTCCTATCACCAGGAGGGAAATATGAGTAAGTCAAGAAGAGGATTGAGTAAGCGCTTCTAACAGCTGCCTCCTCCCAAGAGATGCGGATTACTCCTCCTCGGTTTCTCCCTTTAACAAAAAACCAAGCGAAGATAGCGGGTAGATTTATTAGATTTTTCAATCGAAGACAATCCGCCCGCCTGAGTCTATGGCAACTCAAATCATGATCCAGCCATAAACATAAATGTTGCTAATTATGCTCAAGATAGCGAGTTGAAAATTAAATGGAGAATCAAATGCGATTTGATCTGTCACCTCTCCGACACTTTCTTCTTCCTCCAGCAGTACCTGAAGGTAATCATCGTAAAAGCATTCGTGAAATATTCGTACCCGATCATTGCAACAGCCAAGATCACAAAGAGAAGAAAGAAGATTGGCAGGAGAATCCACGGGGAGAAACGAGATCTCATAGGGAGAGCCGTGGGCTCTCGGAGTGAACACGCACAGCTGCAAAATTATAAAATGGTAACCATGGCTCAGAGATATGCGCCGGGATTCAGTCCCGGAACCCCAAACTCCAGATAGCGGTGCTCTCACACTAAACTATTATCTGCGGAATGAACGTTCCGGCCACAAAGCACATCGCCCTACACTGCCTCTCCATAGTTCTCTCGTTTTTCTAACCGCCAGACGACGAGAGAACAGTGGAGAGAAATCGTAGGGCGATGAGCGTATTGTCTGGAACGTTTTTTCCGCCACTATACGAGTCTTCCTGCTTCCACTCTCTGACAAAGAGACAAATGGTCACGCTTCGCCACTGAGATATCACAGAGCTTTAATAGTTCTACAGTGCTGGTTATTCTCCGTGAACAATGGAGACAGACGGAAACAGACGGAGACTGACGATTGTCTCCATGACGAATATCTCGCTGAATTTAGAAGCTATGACTTAGGGTTTTCGCATGGTGGTAGCCCTCGGTCTGCTGCATAAGTAGGAATTTATTAGAAATTCAAAAACAAGGCCACCGCTTCAGGAAATGGCCAAAACCGGGTCATCCGTGAAAAAGGAATAATACCCTGAATATCAATTTTCGCTTCGAGACCGCCTTGGCCCCGCCCCCCATTTTTGGTCTCACAGCGAAAATTGAAAATCAGGGTATTATTCCTTTTTCACGGATGACCCGGTTTTTGCCATTTCCTGCAGCGGTGGCCTTGTTTTTCTTTTGGTTCACGCCAAACCTATAGTTGATTTCGTCTGCAGCAAAAGCAAGAATGAAGTTGCTGATCATCTGAAGTGTGGGACCATTGCGGTCCAAGCCCGCTGAGTGGCCGGCTCCCTCAAAACCACGGTCATTCAAAACAATCAGTGAGAGCCTTTACCTTAATTGTGAGGAAGTCGATAGTCTTCTGCCCATCGCTGTTGGAATAGCCAACGGAGTAGCCAACTGGATTTTCCTTGTCGAGGCTATAATACCACGGAGCGTGCTTCCTCGTAACCTGCATAACATCGTATCATCTCAGCTTTCTCCTCCCCCAAAAATATTAAATAACTTAAAATCATCAAACATTGAGGTTCTCCTTTATGGCCAACTCCCGAAGGAACCAGGCACTTGAAAGGAAGCTGCATCGCGTGTCGAAATCTCCATTGAAGATCAGGATTCGGAAGGGAGTCTAAATCATAAGCTCAAGCTATTCATAAGCTAATTGAAACCTTGTATTTGTTGAGGATTATTTGGAAAAGCTCAGTAAGGTCGTCGGTTCGTTGATAATGTTGACGCAGGGGAACCTCGCACAGTTGGATGGGCTTATTATCCATAGCTTGAGAGATGTGGAGAGCCGACTGAAATCATAGATTGAGAGAAATAGAAACTCAGGGTATTTCGGAACCGCACTTTTGCTCATCTTTAACTGTGACAGATTAAACAAAAAGGGAATACCCGTATCTTCTCGTTGTTCAAGTAGGTGGCGAGGACGTTGTCGTTGACCACGGCGTTTTCGTCCGAGAACCAGCACGGAAAGCCTCGTTGGTTATCTGTGGAGTGGCGCCAGAAGGAATCCTGAAATTTTTATATCCATTTAAATTCCTCATAGAATAATTAATGTACCGCGGGATTCTCCGGGGATTCCCAGAAGTGATCGTGGATTCTCGATGAATAGCATCCCTTGTAGACGTTGTATTTGTTCTCTATCGGATAACTTTCGAGAGCCAATTCCTTCTTCTCAATGAGTACAATTCGAACACATTCCTCATTGTCCATTTTGTACACAGTCTCTTCCGATACGTTGCACTTCGATTTGAGCGCAGCCCATACGCTGCAACAATGTAATATAAGATTGAAGATATTCTATGAACTAACTCGAAGGGGTAGAAGCCGTGATAGATGGCGTAGATGAGCTGAGAGTACATGTTCATGTTGGCGTTGAGATAGCCGTTGCCGATTGCCATTCCCTGTAGAACGTCAGGGATTGAAAAATTAAACTAAGAGAGAACGGAGTAAGTGGAACACCATAAGCTGCATCAGAAGTTCCCAGCATGATGATCGCTCACTTTGTTCACATGTATTTGGAAAACATGTACCTTAAAGTTTTTGTTGGCGAATTCGTTGGCATTCATTTTGTCCCTGATTCTCGCCGACAATGTAGTCACGTAGACAGCTGCAGTTTGTAAATTGTTTTGAAGGACCTTTGAAAATAGGAAACATACCTCCATAGGACTCTCCTACGATGTAGAACCTGTTCTTCGCATATGACGGATGCACCCTTTAATTTAGAAAGACGAATTCCCATCTTTAGGCAGAATTGAAATTCACCGTTTGAAAAAGTCGTTCACGGCAAATTCGTTAATGTCCGTCGTTGAATTATCGTTAAGTGGCCATAAGGATGCAAGTGAATCATAGTAGTTGAATCCAGTTTCCATGGGTGATTCTAGGAATACGACCGTGGCGTTCTGAAGGGAAATTATGATTATTAACCAGCGCGTTCAGATTCTCACGTCTGGTGAGCACCAATGATGGACTGCAAACGCTCTTGACGAAATTTATACTGATCAAGTGCGCGCGCAGTCCGTCATTGGTGTTTCTTGGGCGTTGGGAATCTAAAAAAAAGCCCAACAATGCGGTTCCAATTTTTGGCAAACATCCTTCTATTGTCTAGAGCCCAAGCAATTCTAATTTCCCGTTCCGCGACACTGTGTTTATCTCATAGTTCCCTTCTGTATCTCCTCAACAAAGAGGGCTACGAAGCTAAAATTTTGCATGCCAGTTGGACCTGGATTCCAACCGAAGCCTGCAAAATTTGAGCAACAAACACTTTGATAACGCAGAGATATGCCTCCTCCCGATCGATAATTTAGAATTGCTTGGGCACTTGACAATAATCTCAATTCGTCCTTGATTTGCCATCAGAGATTGAGCGTATGAAAGTGTTTTTTTTAATTTTCCAGGGATGAATTGAAACTGAGATGGTTTCTGCCCGCGCAGAACGATTAATAAGTGGTGGCCCATACCCTGTTCCAGCCGTAGATGTTCTCGAAGAGCCCCCTTCCGTCAGGCATTGGAAGAACAGGGCCAACTCCCTCAAAGTATTATAATGTTTAGAAAAAACGAATAAGTGCCCAATCGTAAATGCGCCGATCATCGACGAACACAGTGGTCCTCCGTTGAAGAAGAACATCAGGGGATCGGAATAAGGATCGTTCCGAGATTCGAAGAGCCTGAAAAGGTGTCTCACAATTAGACTGTTAGAATTGAAGCCTTTTATGTCGCACGGAAGCCGTTATGCCAACTGCCATACCAATTGCGATAGATTCAATCCAGAGAGATCCGGAGCCATTTCCGAATCACGACAAAATAACCTACAAGTAGTGAAGGTGGAGGGTCCGGGTGTTGTTGTCCCCGTTGAGGTATCCAGAATAGATCTTGAAGTCGGGATCAAAGATGATTCCGGGAAGATCCGTCACGAGGTCGGGGTGGTCCGACGCGGAGGCGACGACCGCAAATAGTAAAAGAAGGAGCATCCGAGAATTTCGCAGGAGGAAATAGAGTGATCGCGAGTCTCCGGAGAGAAGCTCATTAAGAGTCACTTCGAGAGAAGGGAAGGAGAATGGATCTCGCCCTGCAAAAAGTGCGGCAGCCGAGTGCGAGGAGTTCAGAAGAAAGGCAGCCCCGGCTCTGCCCCCATGAATAATGGCATTACAATGAGGAAGACGGAGGAATGCAGCCTTATAGACGAGATGGAAGAAAGGGGAAAGCCATCTGGGCGGGATAAAATTGGGAAAAACATGCGATTGAAGGAAAGGATGGATATAGGCTTAATGACGCTTCGTATATTGCCCTACAATCGAGTAATTTATGATTCAAGAATGTCGCAGGGTTCGTTTACGTAATGACCGAGTATCTGATCAAGATGTATCAGGATGTTTATGCCACATTTTTTCGTTGAGCTACGTGTTTCATGGTCTAGCCTGCGGCGCTCATCTAGGCATGGTAAATTGAAATTTTTTATAATTTTTCAGTGCATATAAAGTTGATCAATACCCATATTGGCTAATCTGGAACGATTCAATGAATTCTATTTCCGAAAAGCGAAACAGGCCAGGTGTAACCTTTCCCGACATTTCGTCGACGCCCGTCTTTCTTATTAAGAACGCAGCATCTAAAGGAAGAATGTTGACGTGGGAGCGGGGATTTTGTACCGAAGAATGATCGCCGTCGAAATGACGATGAATACGAGGACTACACAAGGGATCCATCCTCTCCCACAATCCCCTTCCTTGGGTCGAAGAGGAATAGTCGCTGGATCAAATTCCATGAGATCAGAGCTACTATAAATGATTCATTTTATTTTGCCGCAACTTTTGGTGAAAAAATTTTAATTGTCACTATGCACTTACCTGTAGTTGACTTTCTCCATGTTTCCGGAATGAATGAAATTGGACATTATTTGATGCGTCTGCCCTGGGCGATCCATGACCGTGGAGTGGCTTCCTCCCTGAGAACACTTCCTGTAAAATGGTTCGATATCGGTTCTGACCTTGACGGTAAGAAAGTCGATCGTGACTCGTCCATTGCTGTTTGCATATCGTTGTGTGTATCCCGATGGATTTTTCATGTCTCGGTAGTACCAAGGTGCGTGCTTGCGGGTTACCTGAAGGGAATTATTGACTGTTGCGAATTCTAAAAATTATGCCAACGATTTCCCTCCTTGCTAGCTGGCACAGTAGCGATGAACAAATTACGTTAAGTTTCTCCATCTTTGCTAGCCGTCGCAGAAACCAGGCGCTGGTGATGAAACTGCATGCAGCATCCATGTCTCCGTTGTAGATCATTATTCGGAATTCGCCCTAAATTAATGAGACGTCCTGAATATAAGGACTAGAGCAGCCCAAAACTAAAAGAATATGACTTACTTGGAAATGCTTAATTATGGCGGCGAATGTTTCCGAAGTATCCTTCGTTTCGCGGTATTCTTGGAAGAATTCGTTGTTACAAAATTCGAATTTCTTGCGGAATTCCACAGGAATGTTTAAGGCCGCCTGCAATTTCTCAGTTGGTGTAGTGCAAAGGAATGAAACATACCTGAACTTCGTCCTTACTGAAGTATTCCGTGAGGATATTGTCGTTCATTAGATCGGGGTGTTCCGAGAACCAGCATGGAAGGCCACGCTGATTATCCGTGGAATAGGTTGCGAAGTAGTCCTGGAATAATAATCAGTATTCAACGAGCAAGGAATGTTTACTTTTCACAGTCTGTTCAGTTATTAGTTACACCCGGAGCGTTTAACCCGGAGCGTTCTAATTCCCAAGCCCGACAATACCAATGACGGACTGCGTGTACCCCCATCTCCCTCTTCAAATCCGTTTCTTGGCCGTCTTAATCTCAACGGACGCGAAGCTGGCTGGAGGCAGATAAAAAAAAACTCGAGCAGTCTGTCATTCGTCGCGTGGGAATTAGAACTCTCCGGGTTCTCCACAAGTGTCCCCTCCCTCCAATTATAACGAAGCATGAACGAACTCTCTTCTACACTTCCGATAGATATTCGTGATATCCAACTAACCGCGGGATTCTCCGACGGATCCTCGAGAAACTTGTCGTGGATTCGAGGGGCGTAGCATCCTTTCCCGGTGTGATACCCCATTTCGACGTCGTATCCGCCATAGATGTACTTCCTCCGCTCCCAGTCCACTCGGAATTCCATGCACTCTAGCTGAGCCGGAGTCGCTTCGTAGAGATTCTCTTCGGACACATTGCATTTCGCCTTCATCGTTACCCATACGCTGAAAATTAGAACAGTGAATTTATATTCGCTCAGGAATATCGATATCAACTTGTGGATTTTCCAAGTCTTATTTTCGTTTCTAAGCTGCTAGACGGCTGAGATACAGGCATTCAAAAAGTAAGTGAGAACGATCGCATACCGAACGCACTTGTCAATGATTCAATGAAGAATTACTCGAAAGGGAAGTAGCCGTGGTAGACGTTGTAGATGAGCTTGGAGTAGACGTACATGGACGTCGCGAGTCCACCGTTTCCTATGGAGATTCCCTGGGATGATCCAATATTGACCAAAAATCTGCATTAAAGTACCTTGAAATTGACGTTCGGAAACTCCTTTCTGTTGAGCATTTTCGTTAGCTCCCATGCCAGCTGTGAGATGTAGACGGCTGAAGTTGGGTTGGCTCGAGATAAAGTACACTCAAACCTGCGTAGGACTCTCCCGCGAGGAAGAATGGATTGTTGCGGAGTTGAGGATGCACTCTGAAAAGAATAGTAACCAGGTGTATGGTGTTCTGTTCGTTGTTCCATGTTATTCAAGAACTTTGCATCTTGGCGCAACCATAGAAGTTCCTAGAGCTTCCATAGTCACACTCCGTATGACACGTTATCTCACCGGATTCTCTCGCCGTGTGTCAGATCAGAGACAAGAGAGATAACAAGAGTTGCACCCACAAGAGCCCACTTGCGTTGTCTCACTCCCAGCTGCAGCTGACATTGCCATTATAAACATCCTAGAGGAGACCGATAGATGCTTGGCAATAAGTTAGATCGTCGTCACCTTGTGAAAAAGTCCTTCAGCGCCTTCTCATTCATGTCGACTGTCGAGTGATCATTGAACAGATCTTCCGACGGATCCCGCAAGGAGAAGTTGGCGAAATTGAATCCGACGCCCATTGGAGACTCGAGAAGCACGAGGTTCGCCCTCTGTAATATGAGAAATTCCCTTTCGGCTCTTTGTCACGAGAGAAGGCCTGATACTGAGGACACGCTGAGTCGTAAGAGAGTTGTTCTTTCTACGTCTTTCCACAAGGAACTATCGCGAAAGTTTCAAGAAGGCTTCCCCACGTGACAGTTTTCACGCCCATTCTGTCAACAAGCCAACTGATTTTCGCGTGGAGATAACAGCTCGGACGAAAGGTGAATTGAGCATAGATAAGGGTATCTTCCCCCTTAATTACCTTGTTCCAAGAGAAGATATTCTCGAAGAGTCCATCGCCCCCGGGGAGAGGGAGGAAGGGGCCCGCACCCTGCAAACGAGCGCTGTGATCAAACGAGCTTGCAAGATCACACCACGAATCCTCCGATCATTGAGGAGCAGAGGGGACCTCCGTTGAACCAGAATATAACCGGATCGACTGCGGGGTCGGATCGAGATTCGAAGAGCCTGAACCACCATATGCCGTAGAGGGCATCATATAGACTATAGTTTCTGTGTGATTTGCTGTATTGTCAAGAACCCGAGGCGTTCTAATTCCCACGCTATCGTGGGAAAATGGCAGCTATTGATCTACCGCCATTTTACTGCCAGTACGGTCCCAGAATTGCTGAAATACCCCTATGCAAGCCGATTCTATGGCAACTGGTCATAAAATGGCGGTAGATCACTAGCTGCATTTCCCACAAGTGTGGGAATTAGAACGCTTCGGGTTCTTGACAATACTAGAGTCGCTGTATTTCGTTATCAGGATTGGTCAGAAACTAGACAACCTTGACAGTGAGAGATAGTTTCACATTAGGGTCCAACTCACATGTAGTGGAGGTGCATGGTCCGGTCAGCATTTCCATAAAGGTATCCAGAGAACGTTCGGAAGTCGGGCTCAAAGATCAGTCCCGGGAGATCCTTCACGAGGTCGGCGTGTCGGGCAGCGAGAGTCGGTAAGAAAAGTAGTAATAATAGCATGGGTCTGGAATGTCGCCTGCCCTCGGGGGGAGAAAGGAGGGAGAGGAGAGGAGCGAAGCTTTGAGGGTCCTCTCTCGCTCGCTCGCTCGATTGATATCCCGCTATCAGCGTGACCCCGTTGTCAGAGAGGGCAAAAGAAAGACTGCACCAACTGCTCTCTCCGAGCTCTCTCGCAGGCTCGTTAGAAGGCGACTAGAGAATGGGGGACTAAGAGGATCTATGGATATCACGGAGGATCCCTAAAGTCTGCGGGACCAGATGTGCAGGGAGGACACCTGAATGAAGATCACAACTGATTTATGACGGACACTGCAAGGTGTATTCCAAGCGAGTCGGGCACCAACGTAGTAATAAACACTGGAGCCGCAGCTGGAGCGATGGTCTAAACACAGGAAGCGAATAGCGAATCCATTCGTTCTGTGTCCCGTATTGTCAGTACTCTTATGCTTGGTGCATTTCACATGGGAGCGATTATTTGCTAACCAGTAGGAGTCGGCACCACTTGGAGGCGCCGACTCCGACTGGAGGCTCATGCGCTTCGCGCTCACTACAGTTAGTGCCACACGACATAAAGGGGAGGGGAAGGAAGCCGGAGCAAAAGTGCGAATGCACCTCGAACCGGTGATGTCAAATGTGTATGTGATAGCAGCTCGTCAACAGTGTATCTAAAACGCAACATGAATTCGCTGGATTTTAACCTCGATGCGCTAACACCCTGCTTTCAAAAAACAATAACTATGACACAACAACCTTCTGGCTTTCTATCTTACTGATCAAGCCCGCAAAATGAATCCAACCGAACAATGCAACCTCACAACAATAATTATCATGTGCCGTGCAAGCCTTGTCGTGTTGCTGATGTCCTGTCCTTGCGGCCTTTCGTGGTCTTCGTGTACGCTCACGACCACACGTCCAGAGTTAATGAGTGCGAATTTTATTGATCTAAAAGTTGTTTAATGCAAGAATCATGCAACGATCCACTGTGGAACAACCGGAACACTCCACAGTACAGTCCTTCGTCTCCCTGTCGCAGTATCGTTGTATCATGTTTATGCTGCATTGCTTGATCCAGTTGTTTCATTGAGTCATGTGTGACTGCAGAGTGAACGCATATTGCATTCAACAACACGGCTTGTTCTGATCTGATGGAGCCCTTCGTTTGTCTAATGCAAGGTCCTTGCGGAATTGAGTCTCTCATCACATGTGCCCGATAAACCTTATCATTTATTTTTCATGCAGATAAATACACGTAATTAAACTCTCCGGTGAAAGGATAAAGGGAATACACACGAAGGGAAATATTAGCAAAAATAATGTGAGATTCAATCGCTACCTTGAAATCTAGCTAGAGCTAAAGAAATCAACAAGACTATCACTTGGAATGAAATTAGTCTATTGCACATCACACTCTTTCTACATCAAGTCAAATACTATTTAACATCTATTCTGACATCGCATTCGCCTCGTATTCGTCTAGATCGAGCACAAGTGCTTGAACGTGGGCATACTACAGACAGCAGAGGACGTCTCCCGGCGTGTGCGGAGGCCGGCGCTCTTCCTTCACCACGTCATCGTCTGGATGCATAGGAACTGTAATCATCAATCATCTTACTTCCCTGCTCAGATCTTACTTTTTATTTGGTGGACATCGCGTGGACGCTGCCGTTGATCAAGTCGAACAGCTCGGCCTGCAATGCATCCGTGTAGAAGGGAATGGGAGGGAGCAGTAAGGCTTTAGGAGGGAAGGGGAATGAGGGAAAAGGGAAGAGAGTGAGGGGGTGGGAGGGGAGACAGGACGAGGGGGTAATTTTAATCACTCACTCATTTAAATCTTCATTTCATTCCTATCGAATTGTCGCGCGTAGGGCGACTCCTGAATATGAACGATTGAACGGGAAAAATTAAACGCATACATACAATGCGACGCGAAAAATCTTGAATAACACTGCCTCGAAGTAATAGAGAGAATAATTGCCGTGTTATTTAGTCGAGTAGGAGAGCGTGAATAATGAAATCAGAATAGACGGGTCGAGTCCACACCCAGTGACAGCTCCCCTCCCCCCGCCAAAGGGCCATTCGCAGCCTGCTCTCTCGCAGGCACACAGATGTGAGCAGTATTGCAGCAAAGACATACAAACGAGAATCAATCATTGAGACAGAGGGAAGATGACAGAGGAGCGGGGTAGGAAGATGGACGATTGAACACAGAGGAATTGGGGAATAGTCCCTTATATAGGGAGGCAAGCAATGATGAGTCGTCTGAGAGCAAGAGGAATGCCAACTCCTCCGTGCCTTTCCCGAGCTCTCTCCTTTCCTTCACTCAATACTAATATTCCACAACGACTCTCCCCCTGGGCGAAAATGGAACTAGGAACAATTTGATTAGGCCAAAGAAATGGGGTTTGAGAGGAAACGGGAGAGGCGAGAAGATGAAGGAGGCGAGTCCGAAAAGGTGACAGCTCCCCCCACCGCCTAATGACCCTTCGCAGCCCGTACTCGAACGATCGATGAACGGGTAGCCAAACAGCTGCCCCTCATGTAGTGTTAGCGAAGGAGAAAGAGTCGAAAGGGTCACCCTGACTCACCCACTCCAACGAAACAGGAATAACGCGTTCCGCTACCAGAAGGGAACAAACTGTACAGACTGAAGCTCTCTGTCCAATGGGAAGTGCCGCGGGACACGCGCATAACAGACGCATTATTCCCTCATCAACAAACTATCGATCGCTTGATACCAACGAATCCATTTGAAAGTAACAGCGATCGACAAGAAAATGTGATTATTTGAGATATCACGTCGGAATCGAACCGTTTTCTCTGGGCAGAAAAGTTCAAGGAAATCGTGAATTCTTTATCAAATTTATTCAGCTGTCTTCGTCGTCCTCCACTTCGTTGAGGCAGATCGGGCAGAATCCCCGGGCAGTCGTGGCAGTTGGATTCGCTGCAATGGTTGCTTATAATTACCTCCTGGCACAAGGAAACCAAACTGCTTGCAGGCCCGAACCCCTCAGATCGGTGAAAACTCCGTTTCATGATCAGGTTTAATCAGGGCCGGAAATAATAGTTCTGCTTCTCACCTCTTCGCCTTTTTCTTGGCATTATGTTTTGCCAGTGCGACCCTTTCCCGAGCCATCCTTGCCTTGAGAGCATTATACTTGGACGCATTGCAGTCGCAGATTCTGAATGAAGGCATATGGTAGGGTGGGAGAGATAAAGGAGTCTGGAGGAGGGAATAGGGAAGCGGGGAAGACAGGAATAGGCACATTACGGGACGTGGAGAGGTTAGGCTAGGGAGAGAGAGAAGGGAGGGGATGGGAGGAGGGGAGGGAAGAGTGATTGACAATGAAAAGTGAATGTTAAAACATGTCTCTTGGGTTCAGGAAAGGGCAGGAAATTTACGAAGGAATGACGATCTCGATAATTATTCTCAACTTACATTCTCGCGAGACTGACTCGGAGTAGCGAGTGCGGAAGCTGCCACTTCAGGTGACGCGAAGAATTCGATCACTTGCGGCTCTGGTGCACCGTTATCCACCATCTTAGGCGAATGGCATGAGCCGCACAGGCTGTGTGGACCTGGAAAAAGCCAATGCGATTTTCGCCACACGAAGGAAATATTCTCCAGAACGTGATTTCAACGAAATTAGTGTTTGATTAAAAAAACCCACTGTAGGCATTGATGCGGGCATGTGCGCAGCCAAACGAATCCTCCGAACCTCGCGCTCGAAATAGCTCTCGCCATACAGAGGGAGCGTTTCCACCTACAATATCAGCAGTCAGATGGAAACACCCAAAATAGATTATTTTCAATTGATTAGAGGAATGATGATCCGAAGACTACAACTCCATCGCAACTTTTCATTCATTCAAGTTAGATTCGAGGATCGTTGAGTGAAAAATCGTTATGTGAAATTGCTACGTGGTTAAGTCAAAATTAAGAGGGCGGAGGTATGTAGATGAATACTCACAATGGGAGGCTGTGCATTCCTTCCTTCCAAGTTCTTGTGGCCCTTGTAATAGACGATCATGCCGTGCGCCATACAGTACCTACACCGCTCTGCAAAGCATAATCGTTGTTATTTGCGGATAAAATAAAATGCTAACAACCCTGTCATAATTGGGATATTCTGGTGGAAAGTTAGACTACCAAGATTCCAATCGGCAAAGTTGATCAGATGGAGAGGGTTACTGACTTCGAGTTGTATGCATCGCAGTGGACGAGGTGAAGTCGAGGAGGCTGGGATCGATCTGCTGCAAACCGTCGCTTAGAATCGAGAGGGGAACATGAGAGGGAATGATAAGTAAGATGGGAAATCTACTACTACATAAAGCGCGTGTATGTCTCTGACTAACTGCGTCTGTAACGACATGTGCATAGAAGGGTCCTCAAGATCTGGGACCTTCACCAAACGACTTCGGGTCCCGAGAAAACTTCTACCGTAACCCAGTTCGGTGGGTCAGACTTTTAACTTCCGTGGGTCAGATTTGTCATTTTTGCGGAAAATGCTC
>JACMIG010000734.1:0-27246 GCA_014805385.1 Levipalatum texanum
GAAACAATGTTCTCTGGTGCTGATTTTTTGCATACAAGTGTAATCGACGATGGAGATTCCTAAAAAAATCCGTTTACACCGATTTTCGGTCTCTGTCGACGTACAAATGGGCAGGGGTTATGAGGGGTGACCCCATTCTACAATGGGAATCTGCAGCACTGTAGACGCCATCGAGTGACGTTATCGCCAAAAGTCAGTGGCGGATTGACGACAACGATGATACTCTTCCAGTCCCTCTGCGATTGTTACTACTCTAGTTCCTCATAGAAACACGAAAGTGTAACGCGAACGTGCAATTCGGCTCCGTGGAATAGATCTCAGCTCCGTGAAAGAGAATGGTGTGCTCAATCCACGTATCGCTTATCACTACCGTCAGTCGTTTCCTTGCGCCACGTATCATTATCCTCCGCTATACAACTCCGTTTGATGCTTGTCGACTGCTTTATCTCCGTTCATCGTCGTCCCGAGACGAAATCAATTGAAAATAGTCGATAATATTCGTTTCAGGGCTTCTACGTAGTCCACATCTCAAGAATGGAATAAAGGTACAAATTTCAGGAACAGTTAATTTCAGGATACAGTTAATTTCAGGATTTCGTTTTCGCAAAAAATTTCAGGATTCGTTTTCGCTTTTAGGAACAGTTAATTTCAGGATTCGTTTTCGCAAAATCAGGATCAACAAGAATCGCCAAAAATGGCCGGAGCAAATGTAAGGACGTATTTGTGTGGGCGGATTAAAAACCAACATATGGAAACCTAGTACAAATATATTGTCATATCTGACACGTACGGAACTGCTGTTATCACCAATTTTCCTGCCTGTCCTGATATTATTCAGGTGTGAAAAACAAGTAATTGCAGTCCGTGGCCAAGTGCTGTTGCTGCATCCACTACCACACCTACAAGCAATAGTACACGTAATGTGACTCCGTTGCCCCCTCTCTCCTTATTTTTGTCTTTTTCTAAAGAGCAACGGATCGGAACCGGATGATTTCATCACATTCGGTCAGCTCAAAGCTCAGTTTCTACACAATGGAGGATTCGGCAAGCAGACGGCTTGCACTGGTGAATAGGGTTAAAGGTCTATTTCTACAAAGTACTGTAATCTCTCCGTGTCTCTCTTCCTGACTGAGCGCAGAACAATGAGTCCGGAATTTTTAGAAGGACCAGTCCAGTGGAAGCCGATTTTTTTTAGATGGAGACAGTGGTGCATCCGATTTTTTAGACGGGAAATTGGCAAAGGTAAAAATTCAAGAAGCCTGCTTTGAAAAACCAACCGCTGGAGAAAATATACAGGAACGAATGAAAATCATTTCAGCTTCGCACATCAGCCCCAGGGTCCTTTTCACACATGCTGCATTTTTCATAGGAGGAATCATGTTGCCCCTGCTCAAAGTAAGAATCTTAAATTCAGCTCGTTACGTGTATCCCCTGATTAAAGGAGAGTTGCATCGACCTTTTTCGTGGAAAAACTGGTGGTGGGGACACATTCTTTAGTGCCATCCGAGTAAAATATAACGAAAATGTTTGGAAATCATTTTTCCCGCATGTTTAGCGGCATCCCGCGGCGGCATCCCGGCGGCATCCCGGCGCATCCCACACTTTGAACGTCCATATCTCCGGGGAAAAAATGATTTCCAAACTTTTTCGTTATGTTTTTAGTACTCACAATCAGGGGGTTCTAAAGAATGTGCCCCCACCTCCAGTTTGGTCACACTGGTCGATGCAGCTCTCCTTTAAAAGACGCTAACGACATGAAATCTAAAAATATTTGCAGTGCTGTGGTTTCGTACTATCCTCTGCAGTTGGAAAAGGAAGCCATCGCTTGGAAAGGTCCCATTCGCCACCACGGTTCAAGAAGGCCATTAAGGTAATAATAAAGGTACTTTTGTTATCTTGGCGAATTACCTAAAATTGGGACCAGTAATGCCTTCTTGCTGGGCAGATGAGGTGCGAGCAATTGCGGCAATTCTTGTGTTATTTGCACACAGAACCCTCGCCCCCCTCCCCCCCTCGCCTCTCGACCACTCAATCACTCCCCCCTCTCCCCTGCAGATTCCTTCGCTGTTGGAATACACACAGCTTCCCGCACTAAACAGCAGCTTCGCTTTTCTATTCTGCGGATCGATCAGACTGCGATACCCACATTACTAGGTCTTCAAACGAGAAGCTTGACTACCATTTCCCGAACTGCATTCGAGAAGCTTGTGCTTTGACGTTATCACTCTGGCTTATCATACATTATGTGTTTATCCATAGGATTGCGGGAAACGATTTTAGGAATCGATAGTTGTCTAAATCTAATTATAAGGCTTTGTGGTTGTTCTCACCGCCAGTAAATCGTCTCTTAAACATCAGACGCTGTTTTCTGTTACAATGCGAATTTTTCTTCGTGCAAATAATTGAATCGGCATGGCATTCCGTGAAATTAGCCCATCTATAAGTTCTTCAAAAAACTTTATTACAGGAGGGCTCCTACAAAGCCCGCGATATCAAAATGAGCTGAAAGGTACATTTTACGATTTAAAAAATCAGACACTGTATCGGAGATATGACACTATTTTCGCGGTGGTCGGCAGAGCGAGAACAACAATTCGTTTATTTCAGGATTTGCCTTCGTAAATTCAAGAACAACAGGAATCGCCAGGAACGGCAGAAGGAAATGTGAGTTCACTAGAAAGGGATGAGCTACAAATCTTATTGAACGAACGTACGAAACTTGCTACCATGTACACTATTTAACTTTTTCAATATTTTAAAATATTTAGTATTTACTATTGTGCCGCACCACAAAACTTCTAAATCACAGAACTGCTCACGGGGCACAAGTTTTTTTTAGAAGTTTTCTGCTTCGGCACAATAAAATCTAATTTCTGACAGTATTCCTCAGAAAGGTTATAGGACGGAAATTATTGCAGGTCGTGACCAATTCTGGAAATCATCGATGCACACCAGAAGGAGACTATAAGAGCAAGGTAAGAAAACTCCGACTAGGTTTAACCAATTGTATGATCCACAGTCGAAGAAGGCGGAAGAGGAGTGCAGGAATCTCGTCTTCTCCTGGAAATCATGAAGACTTGCGGGGTAACTCCTTCCCCAAATGGTTCAAGCGCCGCATTTGTGAATTGCAGGAATTCTACTTCGCCGATTGCCCTCGCCCTTTCTTCGCGATTGTCGGCAATATCGACAAGGGAGGAGAGTGGGCAAACAACGCGAGTCAAAGCCGCTAGTGGAATCTAATGGACCACCCCATCTGCCCTCACCCACATGCACCTATTGTATTCAACCTCATTTTCTTACCAGCAAAATTTTATTTTTCCGATAATGCAACATTTGCTTTTTGTCTTGATATTATTACGTGAAATAAAATGGCCATGAGGTGTTCGCATGTTCATAATATTCGTTTAACGACATTTGTCTGATCGTCAGAGAGTGGCAAGAAAATGTTCAGTTGTATTTATGGGTGGGAATCAGGATGGCTGGGGGAGTGTTTGCCTCACTATACACTGAGCCCACCTCCCCACCCTGCATCTCTCTACACACTCGTGCCATAATCAATCGTGCTGAATCTTTCCTCCGACTAGCGGACCGACTCTCTCTTTCATTCGTACTATTGTCCCGTCCCCAACCTTTGCAGTTTCCGTTTCGCGCGCGAAAATTCCGCCTCTCTATAGTTTAGCTCTAACAAAGAACCTATATCTGATTTTTCCACCCGTCACTTGGAATTCATGTTCGAGTAGCATGCAACAATTCAGCCTCAGATTCCTTTTGTAAGCGCAGATACAAAATATATCTCTCAGCTAACGGACACAAGTTCGGAACTGCAATTGCAAAGGGGGGGATGGCTAGGAGAAGATTTGCCCCACTATTCGCTGCGCCTTTCTCCCCCACCCTGCACCTCTCTACACTCTCCCGTTCCATAATAAATCGTAGGGAACCTAGCCTCGGACTAGCCAACTGACCCCATTTCCCTTTCATTCGAACGATTGTCTCTGCTTCCCACCCTAAAATACAGCTTCGAAGCTCTATTCTGCGGATCGCTCAGAGTGCAATTTCCACGCGGTCCTCAAACGATAAGCGTGACTACAGCTTTCCGAGCTGCATTTGAGAAGATTTACAGTGATTAGACGCGTTGTCAGTCGGGCTTTCATACCATCTCTATATCATGTACTTCGCTTTGTTGTCTGCGGTTGCGATGATATTATTCTATTTATTTGCTCTACGGTTTCGCGATTGGAAAATTGTAATGTTTTTAATTGTAGAAGGGCTTCTACGCAGCCTACTTCTTCACAACCATGGCTTAAAGGTATCTTTCTGAACAGTTAAAATAGTTGAAACTTTTCTAACGAAAGATCAAGCGAAAGATCATTTTGAAACTCAATTGCGGTGATAATAATAGTTGCTCATTTCAGAATTTACCAACAGCGAAAGCAAGAACTCCAAGAATGGATCAAAATAAATGTGAGTGAACTAGCACGGGAGAAAAATAAATGGTTACTTAATGCCCACTTAGTATAGAACGTTCTACTGTTAACGCATTTTGAGAGAGACCGGGCAAGGTGGGTGATCCCTGCTTGCTCCCCCAATATTCCCTTGCAGAATCGACAAGATCTCCTGAAGGGAAACTCCACGTCGCCCGCTTCAAGAACTTCTTCACCTCGTGGCTCGGCGAGAGCATGTTCGGGTGGCTGCAGTAGAAAGAAGAGGCCATCTTCAAGGAGTGCAACTCGGCCTTCCCCGGATAAGTGGGTCCCTTCCCTTCCTTCCCACTATGTCGTTCCTTCAGCCCCTGGCTCGTAGTGCCCATCTGCTCTTCGAGAACGCCCATCCAGCCTTCACAGACCCTTCCCTTCGTGCCATCGTCCCAATCGGAGGAATCGCTGTCAAGGAAGGAACCCGACGACTACCATCAAACCGGTACGTCGTTGATTACTTATAGCGTTTGATACTCTTACCCAATCTAGACTTGCTACCTTTTTCCATTCGCGGATTATTCCAAAGGAAGACTGGTCAGAGATCAGAAGAAAATAATCTTGGTTATTGCGTTTGGTATTCTTATTCAATTAGTCAAATTGGAATTCGAATACCGCAATAAACAATTTTGTTGCAGCGCTCCACCGCCCAACCAACAGCAGGAGAAGGAAGAACAGAAAGAAGACGTCGTGTCTGTCCTCTAGTAAGTCATGGGCTGATTCCAACATAATGAATATTTCAGACAGAGAAGCAGAAGCGGATGGGGCCAATCCGGTCGTTTCGGCGAAACAGCTGGCTCTTCTACAGGCTCGACGTATGTTCCCATAATTTTTCTCACTGTTACATCTGAACAATCTTACATTGATGGCCTATTCCAATGGGAGACTAGTCAGATGTCATAATTGCGAAATCGAAGACTTTGGTATGGCATGCAACACTATCCTTTTCAGACCCGCACACAGCAACTCCATCGCCGGCAAGCAGTCAGCAGTTCCCGTAATTTTGTTTTATGAATGGTAATATAGAAATAAAGTTTTTATTAAAAGTGTGCTCGTTGTCATAGCTCAAGTTTCCTAATTCTCATTTTGTATATTTTGTCTGTCTTAGAAGGAAGGAAGAAGTAGCAATATCTGTTGTTTATCTCTCAGCGATTAGAATGCCCCTTATTGCTATTGTCCGGTATTATAGTGATGCGGTGGCGACGCGCGGACTACCTGCGCGGTAAGCAGCGTAATGATCTATCTTCTGCGCAGAAGATAGATCACTATGCTGCCTACCGCGAAGGTAGTTCGCGCGTCGCCTCCGCATCACTATAATAACGGACAATACTACCGCAACGTCTTCGTCGTTTTTTCACAATGTTTTCCACAATATTCGATGTTTCATTGTGTGCCGTTTACAGTGTAATAAAAATTTAGAAAGCAAGTGTGCATAAATATTCATTCATCAGATTTACCTGATTGTGAGGTAAAACGAGTATTCACGAAGACATGGACCGAAAAATGGTTTATCATCGAAAGAGTGCCGATAAAGAACGTCATTATTACCGTGGTGAACTTTAGTGCGGATTGTGGAATCTAGCCACGCATAGGAAATGTTTCCGTAAGGTGCTGTTTTCGAATTTCCCGTTTCATGTTCCAACTCCATCTATAATATCCAAGAGCTCAACTGAGTATTCTGGCTCTCTCAACTAATTCCTTCTGGGGGGAAGAAAGGGGAGAGTCGCTGTGGCAACGCATATGCCAGTTGTTTACTCTCAGAACCCACATCCACCCTCGGCCTCTCCTCCTCTCACTTACTCCCCCACTCCCCTGCGTATACCTCGCTGTATACACAGCTTCCCACGATAAACTGCAGCTTTGCTTCTCTATTCTGCGGATCGATCAGACTGCGATTCCTACATGTGGTCTTCAAACGACAAGCTTGATTACCGTCTCCCGCACTGCATTCGAGAAGCTTTTGCTTTAATTAGACGCGTTATCATTCTACATAGCTTGTCTTCTATGATTATCCAAATATTGCGGGCAATTTGGGATCCTTATTCAGCTACGGCATTGTGCTTGTCCAGATAAGCAGTCATCATCTGTTTCCTCATCGCTAGTTATTGTTCTCTTCTAATTCAATCGCTGTTTTCTGTTACAAAGTCAATCTTTTCTTCGCGTAAATAAGTGTATCCACCCGAAAATTCCGTGATATTAGTGGTCTCTCGGCACTTCTAAAAATATCTATTGCAGGACGCCTACACAGTCCGCAACGCAACTGAAAAATGAATTGAAAGGTACATTGTTCAATTTGTTCAAATTAGGAACGGTATCGGATATGTATTGTTTTTGCGAAAGTCACCAGAGTCGGAGTAACAACTGTTTATTTCAGGATTCGCATGCGTTAAATCAATAACAACAGGCTTCGCCAAGAACGGCAGAAGGACATGTGAGTGAATTTTTTGAATCCTCAACAGATTCTGAAATATTTGGCAGTTACCAAAGCCCATCTCTGATAATATTCTTAGTTACTCGAAAAGGTTTACAGTGATGATTTCAGGTCGTATCCAAGTGTGGAGGAATTCCCTATCATATCGACATGAGAACAGCAAGACATGTGAACCAACTATCCCCCTTCATCACCATTTCACACTACAGATGCAGCGTCATCAAGCAGGGCGAACCTACCTTATTCCTGGAAATCATCGTTGCCTACGAGAAGGAAGTGATGAGAGCTAAGGTCAAAAACTCCGATTGGTTAACCAATTGTATGATCTACAGGCGATGAAGGCGGAAGAGGGGTGCAAGAACTTCAAGGAAACCTTCGATGACCACTAAGCGGAGATGATAAGGGCTAAGGTGAAAATGAGTATGAAGTTAATTCAGTATTATATTCTGCAGGAGACAAATAAGGCGAAGAGGGCAAGGGATGAACATGGTCTTCTCCTGGAACGAAAAAAGGCTTACGAGGTTTCTCCTATCCCCAATCGTTCATAACCAAAAGTTACGAATTGCAGGAGTTCTCCTTCGCCGATTGCCCCTGTTTAGTCTTCGCCGTTGTTGGAAATATCGACTAGGAACACGAGGCAACCACGACGAGTCAATGCCACAAGTCGGATCTCATGGACCCCTTCCTCTGACCTCACCCATAATTATCTATGTTATTCAACTCCATTTCATTATCTCCCAACATTTTATATTTTCCCTAGTTCAATATTCGAAGTTTACAGCGTATTTAATTTCATTCGGAATAAAATGTCTTGCATGCATTCGCATTCACAAACTTCGTTTCATGGTATTGGTCTTATCGACTGACGGTGGCAAGAAAATGTGCAACTGATATGAAGCGTGGGAATCAGGATGGCTGGGAGATGATTTGCCCCTCTATACATTGTGCTTACGTCCCCCACCCTGCATCTCTCTACACACTATCTCGCGCCATAATCAATCGTTGCCTCGGACTAGCCAATTCACCCCATTTCCCTTTCGTTCGTACGATTGTCTCTGCTTACCATCCTAAAATGCAGCTTCGATTTTCTATTCCGCGGTTCGTTCAGATTGAGTTTCCAACGACTTCTGGTCCTCACACGAAATGCATGGCAATTGATTTCTGAACTGCAATCGAGAAGATTTGCACTGAATAGACACGTTTCACTCTGGCTCATCTGTCTTATTGATAGAGTTCTTGTCCTTAATTTTTCTTTGATATCTGCGGAGTACATTATGCAGTTTCTTTCCTCAAATGATTCGCGATTGGAAGAACGTAATTGTTATATTTAAAGGAAGAGCTTCTACGCAGCTCACTTCTACAACAATGGATAAAAGGTATCTTTCTGAGCAGTTGAAATAGCTTAGTCTTTTCTCGCGTTAAGCGAAGTAACATGTGGAAACTCAATTGCGGTGACAATAATAATTGCTCATTTCAGGATTTTCCAACAGCGAACGCAAGAATACCCAAGAATGGAACAAAATAAATGTGAGTGAACTAGCAAGGGAGAAAAACAAAAGGTGACTTAATGCACACTTAGCATCGCATTTTGCGAGAGACCGAGCACGGTGGGAGGTCCCAGCTTGCTCCCTCCTTATAAAGGTGACCGAATACGCTTAGCATAGTTTTACTATTGTGTTTTGCGTGAGACTGGGCAATGCGGGCAGTCCAAGCTTGCTCCGACGAACTCGTCGCTGGCAACCGGTAGATCAAACGGACGCTATTCAGAGAAAGATTGGAGAAATATTTGCACCCTTTGTAGTTCCGCGCAATTGAAGCATTTACAACGGCCAAAAAAAAAAAATAAATAAATCAAATATTTAGCAGGGATAAATAAATCATAATTATTTGCAGTCAGCTCAGTAAATTGCGGTTCGATTAAGGGAGAGGATGCAAATATGAGTGATAAATATGTAGGTAATAATTATTTGCGCCTCGGATTCAGAAATGAACAGTCGTTTTGCATTTTGTTTTCAGATTCCCCTGGTGAGTGTCACGCCGTCCATTCTGTCCGGCCTCGCCAAGTCACCGCTCGTCAAGGAGTACGACGTCTCGAGCAAGAAGATGATCACCGGTGCTGCGCCCGTAGGAAAGGAGTTATGTTTCGAACAAGGTATTATCGAGGGAACTGTGACCAAGGATTGAATTGCTCAATTTCGCAAAGAGGCTTTTATGCAACGTTTTCAATTCACGGAAAAATTTAGTAGTAAATGTCTTCTTGTAGCATTTTCACGTTCATTCTGACAATGAGAAAAAACATAATTAAAGGTGGGTATGTCGGCTCCTTTAATCTGCGAACTAGCGCAGTCTCCGCGAAAGTTTTTAATAGACAAAAACGTTGGATTTCTTCCAAAAAGATGATTTGAGGATACGGATTGACAGTGCTGACGATTGCCGCCACCTTGCCTTCTCTCAAGAGTCGCGTCAAGATCGGAACGGTCGGTAAGATGCTACCCAATTTGGAGATCAAGGTATGGAGGAAGGATTTGCATCATCCGTAGAAGGAAGATAAAAGTGACGTTCTCGCCAACTGTTTCAAAATGACGAAGGAGAAGTAGGTCGTAACTTAGTTCTAGCATTTGATATTATTATTCAATTAGTCCAATTGGATTCGAGTCCAGAAAAGTCTTCTCCCTCCCATTATTTAGTCCCTGCAGCCCCTTGCCCGCAGTGTTCACTTCCTCTTACAGAATTCGCAACTCGCCCTCGCCCTCGTCGATACTTCCCTTCGTGCCATCGTCCCCATCGGAGGTATCGTCGTCAACGAGCCCCTACGACTACCACCAAACCGGTACGTCATAGCTTATTTATACCGTTTGATATTTACTATGTGTTCCAAAGCCCTCTTCATTTCGCGCCTAGGTGCGAAAAGCTCTACAGCGAGCAGACGAAACAAAACGTTTGTACGGAACGTGAATTTAGAAGGGTTTGGAACTGCGCTAATATTCTTACCAAATTTAGGCTTTCTACCTTTTTTCCATTCGCGGATTATTCCAATGAAAGACTGGTTATATGTCAGAAAAAATAATGCGAAATATACATAGGGTTAGCAAAGAAGAATGATTTGAACACTACGCTTTTCAGACCGGCACGTGGAGAAGCCCGCGCCGGCAAGCAGTCAGCAGCTCCCGTAATTTTGTTTTAAAAATGCAAATACAGAAATGAAGTTTTGTCATAATGTGTTCTCGCCTCTCGTCGATCCAAAAGGGCACTGAAACACAGCAATGCAGCATGTAATTCAGAAAGGGGGTAATTCCGCAGACATGTGATAATCAGCTCCGAAATTATTTCAATTCTCAATCCTTCAACACAATCAGTTCTTGTCAGCTCTCTGGGAACCTGCTGGCGAACATTACCCTGATTTGGATCAACTTTCCATTCCTTGTGTTGATCCCTCCCAGACACTTCAGTTCGCACACGCATCGATATTCTTGTCCTTGTTGTCTCGTGGCGCACATACAAACCACTCAAGCGAACAGATGCTTGCTGGAAAGTTCTTCATGTTTTCCAACACTGCTCACTAGGCAGTAAAGATAGCTCACGGCGTCACTATCAATGCCCGATATCTCCATGCTCCGATTTGGACTGCTGGTCTTCTATTTCGGATGTTTTATCAGCCTCCTCCCAATCGCGTATATCGTTCTCAAGACGCCCACCATTCACATCAATTGCAAGTGAGACATCGGGCAAAATCTGGTTACATTGACCGAAAGGTGCCTCCTAATTGCATCAATGCTGGCTCACTCAGTACAAATTGTTTCCTCCTTCACTTCGAACCTCTACACTATAATTGAAAATCCTCAAGAACCGCAAGGCCCACGTTCGCAAAACTTGCGTACTTAAGACAGCTGAACTGTTATAGCTGATCAAATGATCTACATAACTTCGAATAGCGTCTCTGCTTCAACTTCTTCTGCTCTAAACGTGTGGATAATAGCCGAGAGATTTCTGGCAACCTTTCGGGGAAACAGTTATGAGAGCGCATCGCAGCCCAATGTCAGACTGCTCGCGGCAGCCATCATTACTTCTGTAAGGGAGCTTGGAATTCATTCAAACCCGATATAATCACTCCTTTAGATATATTTTGAAAGTGGGGCGCTAATGAAGGTAATTATTGATTCAAAACTAATTTCAGGTTGCTTTCGGAACATATTGGAGCATGGAGACTGCTATTCGTAAGTCTGGTCAACATCTGATAATAGCTTCCTTGTGCAGGCGCTAAATACCTATTCGGAACGATTATAATCATGATCCTTGACATATCAACGAACGCAGTTGCGTACTTAATTGTATTTTAATTACTTAATTCCAGCTTTCATTTTACTCTTATTTTTACGTTCGTAGACTGTACGCCAACTCACAAGGAACATCGTCACTCGGAGATCGCTACCAGGCATTTTCATCATTTCAGGCGTCATCACAGCCAATTACTTTCAGATGCCAGAAGTTCTCGAATACAACCGAGCGGTCCTGCCTGCAATTATATTTTCCTCTGTAATTAAATTCATTTCATTCGTACCAGCTCTGCTCTGGGAACTCGAAATACTCCCATACTCCTTCATGCTCACGTGGTTTTCCATCGTTCGTGTGAATACCATAACAGTAGTATTCTTTGGCATTTCAGACGATCTCGAGTGGCAGCGTTGGCATGAAATACATTCTTGTTACAAGACACCGAGGCATGCGAAAAACCTTGTCTAAAATGCCGCTTGCTTCTCGATTCTTTCGAAGAAACGCGAAAGTAGATGGAGTGGGGATCTACAAACAGCCCAGAATAGGATACAATAGCTTCGGAGATGTCTATTTTGAGATGTATCAGAGTAAGTGGAAATAAATTTTCTGATAAAGAATATATAACATTCACATGTGTCCACCCTCGAGTACTTCTTGTAGTTCTTCTTCTCGGACATCTTCTCCTCCTCCATCTCGCACTCGTCGTCGCGGGCGAGGAAAGATCGGTGGAAGCTCTAGAGGTCATCTGAAAGGGACTACATTGATTACAAGCCCATCTCTTCAGTACCCTTTCCTCTCCTCCCCTCCTACTTCTCCCCTTCTTCAAAACCCTCCTCATCTTCCCCACCCTACTTACCAGTCTCCTTGTTGTCGGCACCGCGAAACTCTCCCTCGGTCTCTCCGTCGTAGTGGCCGCGGAGTCCGCACTGCATGTTCTTGAAGAGCTCGCTGATCTTGATCTCGGCCTTTATTCCGTTGAAGTACATGAAGATGTTGTCGTTCTTGAAGATGACGACGTCTCTCTTCTTCTCGAGTCCCATCTCGGCGAGCTTCTCCACCTTCTGCTCGACCTTTCAGTTGACGCGGACGACTGTCCTCGCCTAAGATCTCGAAGATCCTCTCGGAGTCGATGATCTTGATAGTCTTCTCCTCTCCGTTCACTTTCAGGTTCTTCATGAGGACGGCGAACTTGGGCTCCTCGGAGCAGTCCTTGGCGAGGACGGAGTAGCAGGTGGTGACGGGAGCGCTGAAGACGACGCTGTCGAAGGTCGAACCTTCTTGGAGCTGAGTTCGCAAATGGGGGAGGAGGCAAAAGGGAGCATTCCGGTGCTGTGGATGGAGAGGAAGGTGGGGTTGAAAGGAAGGCGGATGCTCTCCACCACCAGCTTCGCGAAAGGAGTCTCGACAGTGAGAATGAGGTAACGCCATGTTTCAGGATCGACAGAGAGCTTGGAAAGGACGCGGCCTTCCCTCTCGAAGGCCTTCTCGAAAGGAGGAGGGGGAGGAGAGGGGCCTCCAGACCTCGAGGAGAGCAGAAGCGGGTGCGATGTACAGCTGAGTTCCGGGGCTGATTGTATATTCGGCGATCATCTTGATCTGGTTGAAGCGGGTGGCTTCGACGAGACGTTTGTGGCAGTCGTTCTTATTATCCTGGAAGTACCGCCACCACTGCTGCTCCTTGCTTTGCTTTCCCTGGACGCGGATCTTCTCCATCTCCTCTCCCCATTTGAAGGTGATCTCGGCGATGAGCTCGCGGTGCTTCTGTTTTTTCAGCAGTCTCAGGGAGAAGACGGTCTCGGGGAAGAGGGTCTGTACGGAAACGGTGGCCTTCCAGTGCTTCCTCTCGACCTCGAGGAAGGGGCTGCGCTGACACTCGACGCTCCACTTGCAGAAGTCGTGGGAGTTGTCGCACATTGCGGAGATTACTACATCTCTCCAAGGCGCTCGACGCGGGATCCGAAGACCTCAAGGGAGAGGTGGACACGACCGGAGTAGCTAGACTTGGATCCCTTCTTGTATTCCTTGAGGTACTTTTCAAAGTCTCCGCGACGCTCCTTGTTCACGTTGAGTTTCCCGTGAGGATTCGACCTTGAGCTCTTCCGTGGATTGACGTAAAATTCCATGAACTGAGGCAGGTGCCCTCCGATGATCGTGGTCGAGTTGAGGGGAGAGATGGTGGTGGCGAAGACGAACTTTCGGGGGGCCTCATCGGTTTTCTCCACGATGATTTCGAGGTAGTTCTTGCAGATGAAGAGGGCCTGCATCTCCTCCAGCAGGTGGCGGTGGATGTTTCCGCGGATGTTGGAACGGATGCCGGTTACCTTCTCTCCGTAGTGGGTGGAGATCTCCAATGTGGTGGCATCAGAGACATGGACGGTCTTCGCCGCTGGCGGGATCTTCATCTCGACGGCCTCTTGGCGCACATAGGTGACGGGGTGGGTGGAGGGGGAGAGGGCACGCTTATGCTCACGCATCTCGGGCACGTGCACGTTGGTCTGGAAGTCGAACTTCTTCTCCCAGTTCATCTCGAACTCGTGTCGAGGGGGATGCCGGCGTAGACGGAGTGGACGATCTTGACTCCAGAAGAGACGACGGGTGAGCGCACCTGGTGATGGACGAAGGTAGAGACGATCCTGGGCTCGGCCTTGAAGCGGAGACGGAAGCCATTGAAGGAGTTCCCGTTCTTGGGATCGAACTCGGCCTTGATCTCTCCAGTGACTGCGAGGGTGGTGTGGAACTTTCCGGTAACTTCGAGGGGCAGCCCGAAGGTGGTGGGGATAATGCGGGAGGTCTCGAAGTCGAATGAGGACAAGGAGATGTCGAAGTGGATTCCCTTGGCGAGCACCCGCTCGATTTCTCCGAGGTGGATCTTTCGATCCTTGACGATGTCTGAAGTAGTCACAGAGGATGTCGTCATCGAGGTCCTCGTAGTGGAGGTAGACAATACCGTTGGCATCCTTGTGGTGATGTCGGGAATGGATTCCCATGTTCTCCTGCAGATTCTTTAGCATGTCGGCGGGTTCCCGGAGGCTGGACTCTAGGGATCGGAGCTGATAGTAGAGCACCTGGTCGACGTTCTTCTGGACAACTCCAACCTGGGCGATGTACTTGTTCCACTGGCCATTGAAGACGGCTCCTTGGGGGAGGACGGAGTCATTAGCAAATATTGAGGCCCTCGCTATCGAATAGGGTGCAACGGAATTTGGTGGAAGAAGGGTCTTGCGGAGCAGCATGCGAGCCAGACGAAGGGAGAGCTCAACACCACGGGCCATTTCCTTCTCGCGGGGAAGGTCTGATTTGGCGAAGGATTGGAGGGAGGAGTAGACGAAGGCGCACGCCTGCTAGGAGGGCTCCGAGATGAGTTGGGCGGTGATTTTTTTCGATGATGAAGCGGGAGGGATGTCCGTCCATAATGCGCGGTATTCTTGCAGATGGGGAGGAGGATGTAGTGGAGCTTGCGGGGCATCACAATCCTCAGCTTGTGGAGGGCGCGGATGGCCTCGACGCCTACAATCATGTCCACGTGGGAGTCCTTGATGATCTTCTTGAGGAGGAAGACGAAGAGGTCCATTCCGGAGTTGACGAATGCCTTAAGAGCGAGGACCTTTTAGTAGCGGGTCTCGGTCCTATTGAAGAGGGTTCCGAGTTCGCGGACGTACTTCTTTAGATTCATCGGGCACATTTGCATCCGGGGCACGAGATCTTCCAAGCGCGGGATTTCAGGCGCGAATCGGTCCTGCCTGTTTTTACCGCAAAGGCCGTTGAGGAGTGCTCCGGTGGTGATCCAACAAGAGTGGCGGAGGACGGGGTTTCCTTCTCGACGATCTTCTCGATGAGAAACTTGACGATATTTTTGGTTCCGGCAATGGCGAGGGCATCGAAGAAGATGGGGGCGGAGGGCCTTCTCGCATGTAGATTGTCATGCTCTCTACTCGTGTTTTATAGGGGAGATAATAAACACAGAAAATAGTGGTCAGATGCCAATCATATGAAAAGACGGGATCATAAGGAACAAGATCGGCCTGCTGCCTCCGATGGATCCCGATACTGCATGCAGCTGGTTGGTCGGAGTAGGGGTCCTGAAACCAACCTTGCAGACTCGGCAGAGAACGGGCCTGCCTCCTCCTCACAGGTGCGAGGTTCCCTGAATCGGTATCGTTGAGGTCGGTGATGGGATTCTTCATACGTGGGGTGGGGCCGTCCAGAGGTGACATCGTGGATGACGCATAATAATTGGAAACGGCGTCTTCACTGATCCCCAGCTGGAACACCGGAACGGGAATATTCCGGCAACAGTACGCCGTTCTCGCTCGACTCCGCCTTTAGCTACTGTAAGCTGTTCTCGACTATAGCCCTTGCTTCCCGTGATTTATTCAAACCATCCAGCTATTCCCCTCTTCTGTCCTTGCGTCGTATAAACGATAACAATATTTTGACTTATCCCCGTTCCGACATCTCCGCCCATCATTTTAGACTCGTCCTGACCTTATTTCCGTCGCTCCAATTCGAAGTGTGTAACAGTGTGTGAAAGATCAGTAATAACTTGTCTTATTTATAAACAGTACAACAGGACCACTGGTCCTCGGGGATGTGCGCGTCGGCCACACCTAGGCCCAAATTTGTCGCGGAGGTTGGCGAGCGTGACCTCCAGACTGAGAAGATTGATCCCGGATGGGCGATTCGCGCACGGAGCGAGGGCCCGATGCAGCTCGCCCACACTCGCCTCTTTTTGTTTGTGTAATGAGTTGCCCATAAGATGCCCAAAAGGCCCGTCTTGTTCACAGATCCATTGCGGTCATCCTCGCACATTAGATGATGACTCTCGTTTGAAGAGCGGCTCACACAATAATTGTAGACCTGTAAGAGAATGAATGGGGATGATCAGGGACTGGAAGTAAACAGGCAAGAAGATTACAAGTGTTTCCACGAGCTCTGCAGAACGTGTTCCGCTGGGGTGCATGCGGAAGGGATTGGTGAAGCATACGTGGTCCACCTTCTTGAGCCGAGAAATATTAGACGATGGAACTTGTTCATCCTGGACAAGAAATTAGAAACATTTGAGTGTCGTCAACATAGTAAAAGACATAATAACTGTATTGAGAGAACGAAATATTATACATCAAAATTGAGAATAATAATAACTTCAGAACTCGTCGATTTCTTCCGATAGAAAGAAGAGCATCGGTGCTTTTTTGTCTCTGCTTTGCTTCTTCTTCTTGTTGATCTTGGAGGGTAACTCTCATGAACCTCCACCACCTCACAGAGGGCCCCGTAGCCTACAATAATGAACAATGGTCATTGACAATTATGACCTACCGGTAACTTTTACAGATCATGATTTGAAATAATGCTTGGGGAAGGGGCGAGTGACGCGCCTAGATATTCCATTTGTTTTTGAATGTGCCTGCCTAATGTACCTTCATTGCCCTTATTTGTTTGGCATTGGAACGTCAGGTTCTTGTTATGGACTCGCTGCACCCTCTCGACTGTCGGCGTGACAATCTTCTGGAGGGCCCTGCACTCACGATCCATCTTGTGGAACTCCTTCTGGAGCAGTTGACGGTCGAGGCGCTCTGAGTGCGCTCGCAACTTCTCCACTAAGTAGCGTTAGAGACTACGGAAGGAGAACGCGCGACTTTGAGTGAAATTCAAATTCAGAAGAGTTTGGGTTAGAATTGAATTACCCCCATGGTGTCCACTTACCTCGATGGAATAGCGAATTCAGCTCGAGAATGGTCGAATTCGGCTGCTCATTCTTCATCGTAGGCGGTGTCGCCCTCGAGAGGTTCGTGAGCGGCTCTTCACGAGCTGTTGTAATAACAATATAGGAATTTTCCAACAAGAAGCTCTGATCCTAATGATTCAGGTAGCCATTCCACGCCCTTTGTTAGCCGTTCTTGTTCACCGCTTCGTTGCATACCTGCTGGAAATCCCCTAACTCCGGTGTAGCCCCTTCCCTGCTCGGCCTGTGAGGGTTCCCCCATCGTGGTGAGCCGAGAAGGAGGAGGGATCCCTATGGAAAAACTCAGTCTATCTGGCATCCCTGAAGTAAGCTCACCTCGGAGTTGTCGATGATAATATCGATGAACCCAGGTCCCGAATTGATTCCATCGTCGTTAGTTCTTGAGGATCGTATAAGGATCCTTTCTGAAAATTGCATCAGATATTTTTGGAAATGTTCCTGAGCAACAAAGTGTGGATGGGGAAAAATCGGAACAAAGGATAGTCGGAACGACTTGATCAGAAAAGAAGCTGTATCTACTTTCTAGACTATTCGTAAGAACTAGAGAGGGGTAATGGAAAGCGGCGGACGCCTACTCGGAAAGTGAGACAAGGAAGGTTGGCAGCAGCTGATTCAATCCGTCCCGGAGAGACAAGTGGGAAAGTAGAGAAGCAGAGATAAAGAGATGGCCCAGCTGTCTTCGATGTGGTCTAAAACGTAACGCAAAACATTATTCCGATGCCGGGAATCTAACCCGGGCCTTATGGGTGAGAGCCATAAATCCTAACCACTAGACCACATCGGAAGGTGGGCACTGCTCGTTTGAAGAAGCGGGCACTTCAGTGATCCCACAATTCTCCCGATCAGTATGAAAATAGACGGGAAAGACAGCTGTCACTCATCCTTCCATCTGACGATCTAATCGAGAATCGCGCGAATGTCATTGGCGCTGCAAGTCGGGTAGATATCTTCCGATGTGG
This sequence comes from Levipalatum texanum, assembly GCA_014805385.1. Lineage (NCBI taxonomy): Eukaryota > Metazoa > Nematoda > Chromadorea > Rhabditida > Diplogasteridae > Levipalatum > Levipalatum texanum. Next base: position 17,878 of record JACMIG010000734.1, read on the forward strand.
TCTAGTGTTTAGGATTTATGGCTCTCACCCATAAGGCCCGGGTTCGATTCCCGGCATCGGAATAATCTTTTGCATTTTACAAGCCAAGATGAACAGGAGGGGTTGCGTATCTCCCGACAATGCCGATGAAATTGTGCATGTAAAATGGATCAGGGTCTTCGTTCTTTCATGATGAATAGAAATTTGAGTAGCCGAATCTGAACAGTGCAGCACCGTTCTTGCACATTCTTCTTCTCGTCGTTAGATCATGTTCTTGAACACGATATCATCACCATTGAAATGCTGTGTCTACAGAATGTGTACTGAAAGCCTAGCCCTCTGCCCATGCCATCCGGTTCGAATTTTGGCGACTTTATTTTCACTCTTCGAATCATGAAATATCCACACATATTAGCTGCGGAACTTTTACCAATCTTATTTTTCAGCAATGACATTTCGGTTCAAAATACCTGCTAATTTCTGCAATCCTAATTGCCGAACGTCTGCATGTTCACAAATAAAAACTTCAGTTAAGGGAAAACATTTAACTCGTTCAAGATTTGAAATACATGCATTTGATTTATTGCTGTCGAGGGATGTGAAAGATTACGATGACAGAAAATCACAGGGCTGTTGTTGCAGTTGTCTTTACAGTCGATTCTCGTATGTGGTAATCGCGGTGCTCGCTCAACTCTTGGTAGAGCCACTGAAAAGTCCGGTCTTTAAGCGATATTGTCGGAATTCATTAATTGTTAAAAATACGAAGAAAAGATAGCTCACCATAACGGCGAAAACAATGCCGATTACGAAGAAGACTGCAGCGATGGAGCCGAGGACGAGGGCGATGGTAGGAATAGAAGACTGCTAATACAGGACAATGTCACATTCCCGATACCATAGACTTTTCCCCGAATTTCGAAATTATATCCAACACATTTCCTTCATCTAGACAATGAAGAAAATGAAGAACGCTATACAATTACAATTTTGACAACCATTTCTTCCTCTCTAACCTCTTGGCTGCCGGTCATCTGTGCAGTGTCGCCTTCATCAGCTGATTGAGGAAGAAGAGTTGTGGTTGTCTCCAAGGGATAAGATGCCGTGAAATCCGCAACTGTCGTGTCATTAGACACCGCATCGGAAGTTATGGACGAACTGTGAAATTCGCTAAATGAGAAAGTTATCAGCTAATTTCTCACGTCAGATCAGTGGGCAGTGTAGTGTTCTCAATCGCGGGCGAGATCTCACTGTCAATGACGATGTCTGGGACAGTCGAGGTGTTCTGCCTGAACAAAGCTTGATTTTGTAAACAACAGTTTGCTCACGTGGAAGTTTCCATCGTGGTGCTCAAGTCCGTGGTTGTTTCCTCTATTGATTGAATAGTCGTGGGTAAATTCGAAGTAGTTCCTTCCGTAGATGGAATAGTCGTTGGCTCGCTCTCTTTGCGACAGACAGCGCCCGCGCGTCCATCGAGGCACACGAGACTGATGTTGAATCGTCCCGTGGCGTAGACGAAATCCTGTCAACGATAAGATCACTTGCGGAGATTAAATCGCCATCACAATCGAATATTCAAGCAATAACGAAATGAACCCACATAATCGACCACAATTGGTTGACTTCGCGGCTGAAGTTCGTCGAGCATGGTCAGGTTGTACGTGACATGGTTCAGGTAGCTCCTGTGGGCGTTCGCACCCGGGATTCCTGTTGCTTTCATGAGATCGAGCGACAGCGACTGAATAGATCAGCTGTTACTGAGCCATGGAATAAGTATTGTCGGCAGAAAAGAAATGCGGAACACACTCTTTCAGGAAATAACAGTCGCTGTGTGCCCTTCTTCCTAATTAGGCCAAATGAGTCGTAGGCAGAGCGGGAATTCCGCTGTGGTATTTCTTCGTCAATACGCACCTTCGCGTTCCAAAGCATGGGTGTGATCTTGAAGTGGAAGGTTGGTTGCGGCCCGATGGACGCAGAGAAGGAGCCGCTCATCATGCATGCAGCAGGATCGAGAGAGGCCGTCAGAAGACACGCACTCAGCTCGAGATCGCAGGGACAGTGGATGTTGGAAGCATTGCCGAGTTCTGGAATAGGATTTTTCGCGAAAAAAGTTGTGTTCAAAGAGGTAACATGAAAATGGCATCAGACTCTTTTATAAGAAATACGCGCATGTGATAGAAAGACGTCGTGAACGTACTTTTGTACTTTTGCATGGGACGAGAATTAAGAAGACCTAACTTCGATATCACAAACACTTACTCCAACAAGCGAGTTCATTTGACTGGCATCCCTGCTGCTGGCGTTCTCCGTTCATGGCCCATCCGTTGAAAGTGAGCACCAGCCATCCAAGTCCCTGGAAATGTGCCACGTTTACATAGGTCTATCTTCGCAGTTTGAAGTGCATCTTATGTTTCAGTCGAACTGTTCTCAGGTGCGAAGACAAAACAGTCTGTGAACAGTTTTAATAGTCGGGACACTCACATTGTTTGCGCACGTAAACATCGGAAGAAACAACAGCAATTGCAGTAGAACAGCCATTGATTGGACGGTCGGCGAGGGAAGAACTGCCGGAGGAGAACGGCACTTTACAATCGCCTGAGCGATTGAAAAAAGCACTGCGGAAGCGATGCGCGAGATTGCAGCATGATTTATAAGTTAATTTCAGAAGCTAACGTAGAGCCAAAGTAATACGAATTCTTACAAACAGGCCGATACAATGTGATATATAAATGATACTAGCAGACAGACTGTACTTTCATTTGTATCTCTACAGTCGCTGCAATCATCCTAAGGAAATTCAGTTCTATCCAATAATGTTAGTATCTATCGTCGAAAAACATCGAGACGGTCAAATTCCTCCTTTCCCATGCTGCTTTGAGAGCCCAGCAGTGAGGGTGGAAGGAGAGGCAGTGCAATCCGTACGTGCCCTGCGTCCCTGTCGTAATGAAAGAAAAACACGGCGCTTGCCCCGTAATCCAGCAGGAGTGACTGATAGCCCTAGCGAGCTTCTTCGCTTTTTAGAATAAGAGAGTCTGCCGATGCAATGTCGGAAAGAAGTTCGGCGCAGTTGTTCTTGCCGAGTAACCCCAATGCCAGTATTCCCAGCAAAAGAAGTCGACCTGTTTCACGTTCGGTTGAATGACATGTTTGATGGAACACGCAACACGCTTTTTATTTGCCACTTCGATGGAAACAACAAGCTGATTTCGATCACATACTCAGCGAGTGCAACAGCTTTTAGACTGTGCTGTAGAAACATTGATGAGAAACAAAATGCTAAGCTAAAGGTGACATAACACATTCAATCAGACAATGAGTTAGACGAAAGCAGGGAGAGGGCGATGCATTCTGATAGGGCGAACCTTGTTGTTTCGAAAGAACTTCTGAAGATTCTTTCCTCTCTGCTTCTAAAGCACTCACGTAGAATGATCTCAGGAGAAACGAAATGATCAGCGCAATGGCGACCCACTTCACGATAATGATGGCGGTGGTCTGAAATGATCATATAAAATCAAAAGGAAAGCTTTTCCAGAAAAAAACGACATAATGAAACCACGTACCGACTGTAAAATGCACATGCCTGATCGGGGGTTCCAGCATTCGGGAACCCCGGCTATCACCGGAGAAACCAATCGCGGGAAAGCGCGTACTTCCCAGTGATCCCTCATCCTACCCCAATCGCAAATGCATTGTCAGGCACAAATATACAGTTTTTGATGATCACTTGCTTACCTTTCAGATAGGATCAGATAGCAAATGACTGCTGACCAATTCATCCACTCTCCAGGAGAGTTCGCAATGGAATCGAAGGGGGACTGTTGGGAGGCTTCTCCCGTCCGCTCGCTTTAGCTGAAATGGGAGTTCGCAGCCAGGGGCCTCGTTGGCCATCCCGTTGCCCCGGCCACCGTCGCAATGGCAGTTCCATCCCGTTGCAGCGTTTGACGACCCCTCCTAATATGCCCGGATTCGATGGAGAGTGGGATTCCATTGTGAAAAATTTCTTGTATGTGATCCAAAAACAACCAAAAATTTCGTTCGGCTATGACAACGTATCCTTTTGTGCTATTTATTATGAACCAAATGAATGAAATGACATCAATGAGATCATATTTCGTCGAACCGAAAAGAACATGGAGATCATGGAAGTGGATGAATGGCTGGAAATCGTAGCGCAAGTCGAAAAAGAGCAATATGGCGCTAGAGAGTGAAAAGATGTCAAACAGTCCCTATGCGGAGTGAATTATAATAGTGCGTGGGACGGGATCGAGGGAGAGTACTGATGTCCCCGACGAGTTCGATGCAGACGTCGTCCTCGTCCGCGTACTCGACCACCGTATCTTCATCGTCATCTACGTTTCGAAGGCGCCATCTCTGCAATTCGGAAACAAAGGAGAGCCCAGCTATTGTCGGCGGAATTAACCAAACGGAATGAACGATCATCGCCCTACGATCTCTCTCCACAGTTCTCTCTTTCCCGAACTGCAAGACAAGATAGACAAACGAGAGAACTGTGGAGAGATATCGTAGGGCGATGAGCGTACATTCCGTATGGTTAATTCCGCCGACAAGAATAGTGCCATAATATAGTACTCAAAGATGGAATTGTTTTTCTGAGCAATCTATTCAGAACTGAGCGATTGCACAAGTAATTGGCAGCTCAACATTGGACTTCTGATGCAGGTGATGTTAAACTCACAACGAAAATGACGATGATTACGCCTGTGATTGAGAGAGCTATGACGAAAACCATGATCCAAGCGAGGACTTCCTGAATACGTTCAACATTTCCATGTTCCTAAACCATTCTGAAAGTCTCGGCTACTAATGTCCGTTCATGCATTGACAAGAGCATTCGCTAACGTTCATGAGTGACAACAATTTTTTGTCAGAGGTAAATTGCAAATTACGCTCGGAATAAATACCATGGTTGTTGTGCACTTGGCTTGTCCATGCAGTCCACATTCTGGGAGGATGGGGTCGATCTGGATGAAGACGGAGTTCGGGGCGCTCTCCACGCATGACATTCTGAAGTAGATAAGAATCAGATGTACAAGCCCCTGCTAACTAACAGGCGAGTACCATGTGTCCAAGCCAGCGATAAAATCTCAGAATCAAAAGAATAGACACTTACGGTTCGCCGTCCGATCCACTGCATGTGCAGAACTCGCCCCAGTGAGAGACAGCGCACTCGAGCGAGACATTCACTGAACCGCGGGCAAAGTGGAGATCCTGAATCGGAGTATATTTTTTAGACGCCATTACATTGTATAAACCTACGTAATCGTTAATGCTCGCTTGTTCGTGGAGATGTCCGACTCCTTGGACATTGACGACTGTAGACATCAATGGCCGAGTTCCGACTTCCGTGCCCGGCTTGCGGAGCGTAAGAAAGATTGCCTGTAAATCATGTCACTTATTGAAATCGGGCGCATATCAAACTTTGGACGCCCCGAACTCCCTCGAAAGCAGGAAGAGGAACACCTCGTTCGGGCCCGTTCGTGATTGGAACACAGATGTATTCTTGCAATTGAACAGATTCCCGAAGCAGACCTGGTAGTGTATCAGTGATTACACATCTTCTTCAGGCTCGTCTCGATTGTATCAGAGGGATGAGAGTATGCGGGAGAGCGGGGAGAAGGGTGATATGATTCACCTCGAGAAAGAGGGGACAAATGCAAGGGACAATCGGCTCGGATGGCCAACCGAATTTCTTGTAATACGGAGGTTCCGTCGTGGTCGGGTCTGCAAAGAACATAGTGTGCGCAAGAAATTGTCTTTACAATAAATCAGAATAAGTTGCTTCCGTCACAATTGCATGAGAGAATAGGCGCATTCCCGCTTCAAGCCCTTCTATAAGAACAAGATGACTGAACGGTCTTGTAACGGAGATTGGAAGGGAAATACTTACATCCCGTGAATATTGAGGGGGGAATTCAAATTTGAGGAAAAGAATGTCTCTAACCGTTAGCGGAACAGTTCCAGCTTCCACTGTGGCAAGCTGAGTGGATATAGCTCAAGTCGTCGCTTTTCGACCATCCTTCGAAATGAATCGAGACAATTCCGGGGCCCTCAAATATGTATCTACATTCAATTGACGAAATTAGCTTACCACTTTCGCGTGGGTTGAAGTCTCGGCCGGAATCGGAATGAAGAAGATGAGCAAGAAGAGTGGCATTATTAGTCGTTCTCTTCTCGAGAGAAGAATCGAGACCGCTGTTTCACCCGCCGCTCTGCATCATGAATCGTTCCTTTCTGCAGCTCGGTTCCTCATCGTCTCTGACTGTCTGCACACTCTCGTCTCTCAGTAGTCTCTCTCGGTCGAGACCATCTGGCGCGGAAGAACAGGCAAAACATCCATCCCTCTCGATGGGATAGGGCAGATAAGAAGGTTACAGCGACGAGAGAACCCACAGAGCCGGGGACCTGTTCCTCTCTTCTATTATTAGCTCACTCTGAATGCCACGCAAAAGGAATTGGCTTCCATTAGAACCACGCACTGCTCTTGTTGGCTTCCATTGACGTGCATGTGCAGAACAATCATTGAACCTGAGAGTCTGCGAACAGCAAAAGGTTATTCCGATGCCGGGAATTGAACCCGGGCCTTATGGGTGAGAGCCATAAATCCTAACCACTAGACCACATCGGAAGATGTCTAACCTTCTAGCAGTGCCCATGACATTCGCGCGATTCCCGATCGAATTGACGAGGAGTGAGGATGACTGACAGCTGTCTTACTGGGCTCCATACCGATCAAAAGGGTACGGAATCTTAAAAGGATTTTTCATGGTGGACTTTACATCTTTTATGAATTCTCGACAAATACGTTTTGTGTTATTCTCGGCGATCCAAACGAGTCTAATATACCATTCCGTACGCGACTGTCCTCTCTCTCCAATGAATAGGTCATTCTCTCGTCGTCTTAGTTAGAGACATTGGAGAGAGAGTTTCGAGCCAAGGTGGGAGTTGAAGACGAGTTTGGATCAAACAGATCGTCATTGCTATCTGCTTACAATTAGATAAGAATTGTCTGTATGCATGAAAAATTCTTTGAACTTAGCTCTTCGGAAGTTTTAGCTTCTCCGCTTACCCTCTAATGTCAGGAAGCATATTTCAGCATGAATGGGGCTCCATTACTGCATTATGTTACTGCATTACTTGTTCAGACGTAAATACTTTATCTTTGAAAACTATTGTTGCGTTGGTTAGTTTCTTCTGGTCGTCTACTTCCAACAGACTCCTTGAAGTTTCCATGCTCTCGCTGGCATCTCCAGTCTGTCCGTATAGACGAATATTACCAATCCATAATATTGTTGCCGCTCTCTAAAGGTATAGTTTGTTCGCATGCCAAAGGGAATCACTCACGATGTTCCACTCGCCCCCCGTCACGAATGACCAGCTGTACTCGAACGCCGAGAAGTGTACGCGGGACGATTAACTCGATGTTGCTTTTGCGTTGTGTTCCTCCTGAAATTTATAACATTTCCTCTCATTATTCGTTCTCTTCGACCCTGTGAATGCATCTGTCAGTAGTTAAAAACAACATGAAATCAATTGCGCGTTTTTAAAATAAAAAGTGTGATAGACAATTGATGGATTCTAACGTTTCAGTTAAGAGGCAGTCGTTCCGGAGATCGAGGTGCCATCGGACCTGAGATTTCAAACCTCTGGACCTGCCACTTGGTGGGTGGGTGCCCTAAGGGGCCCTGAGTAATAATTTCTGTTTTTGGGCCGGTCGGTCAAAGGCCACTGGTCGTGACGTCATCAGTTCTGAAAAATTTTGAACGTTCATATCTTTTAAAAAAAAGGGTCGCGGAGCTTCCGGATTTGAACAGGAGTGCTCTGGAGCACTAGGGCTACAATTTGGCCATAGTGGCCATTTTGGGGCCTCGTGTCCTAACTGCACCTTCTGAAGGTGGGATATTGGATCTCTGGGATAAAAGGCGATAACCACTCGGTTTTTTTTCATGATTATGTGCGCGGAGGTCAGTTATGTAAAAAGCACCCCAAGCCGTGGCAAAAACAACTTGCGCTTGGGGTGTAATATTCACCGGAATGAATGCAACTCCAAATGAAATGTGCGCAGAAACGCAATTTTTAAAACTCGATCCCTCACGTCTCCGGGGGGTCTGTTTAACAATTCTTCAATTATTACTCGAGTTGTGTTAGCACACCAAAAATCAGCGACTAGGGTCAAGCCTACCGAAAGATATAACTGCCTGAACATGGCATCGGACGACTTTTTCGAATGTCTGATTTTGGCAACCTCATAACTGTACACTGTTTGCTTTACGGAAAAATCTTTTGGGCAAAAGTTTGTTGGCCTGATGCCACCTTTTATCGACCGTATTGAAAATGGGCCAATTCGAGAAAATGGTATTTCCATGCACATATGTGAACCAAAATACGTTTTTCTGCAATCAAAAACAGCTTTAGAGTACCTAAAAATAGTATTTGAGAACATTTGGGCCGAAACTGGAAAACTTTTTTTTCCGAATTTTCCGACCCATGATGGGGGTATCATGGTCCGAAATGCGTTTTCAGCTTTTTACATAACTGACCTCCGCGCACATAATCATGAAAAAAACCGAGTGGTTATCGCCTTTTATCCCAGAGATCCAATATCCCACCTTCAGGAGGTGCAGTTAGGACACGAGGCCCCAAAATGGCCACTATGGCCAAATTGTAGCCCTAGTGCTCCAGAGCACTCCTGTTCAAATCCGGAAGCTCCGCGACCCTTTTTTTTAAAAGATATGAACGTTCAAAATTTTTCAGAACTGATGACGTCACGACCAGTGGCCTTTGACCGACCGGCCCAAAAACAGAAATTATTACTCAGGGCCCCTTAGGGCACCCACCCACCAAGTGGCAGGTCCAGAGGTGCAGTTTGAAATCTCAGGTCCGGATTCACTGGATCTCCCTCGACCTCCGCGCAGACTGCCTCTTAAGTGAAGCGCTGAGTTTATAAACGCACAGGGGGGTCAGCCCCAGCGAAGCGGCGGCGCGCCGTAATCGATGAATCAGGCGCGAAAATCGATAGTCTGTAATCGATGAATCAGGCGCGAAAATCGATAGTCTGCGTCGTGCTAAGTGTTTTACCACTACAGCGCAGCCATTTGCGGGGCCTAAATGAAAATTCTGTTCTAGTTATTCGGGGTAGAATTTTCCCCTCTACAACTTTCGGGAACATCGCAAAGCGATCTGAAGCGACCCCTGGGAGGAGATGCAGTTGGCGCGAAACGTTGACGATGTCGGCCTTCGCGCTTTCGTTATTTTGAGCTCTACGGCGACCTATTTGGGGCCTAAATGAAAATTCTGTTCTAGTTATTCGGGGTAGAATTTTCTCCTCTACAACTTTCGGGAACATCGCAAAGCGATCTGAAGCGACCCCTGGGA
>JACMIG010000736.1:0-27226 GCA_014805385.1 Levipalatum texanum
TGGCAGGACGCACATTTGACCCGCCAAAATGCAACATTTGGAAAAACGAATTTCAGCATCTTCCAGAGTTTTGCTTCAACTACAAAATGCTTGTTTTCGGTCCGAAATTGCACCATTCTACGCAGAGATATGAAGAGGCAAACAAGTGGACCAATCATTTTGACCGGTACTGTACCTTTGGTGAATAATGGGTGGTGTTCGTCTAGCCGAAATGTGCCGGTGTTTGAGTCGATGTCTGCCTGTATAAGTGCATTGTATAAAGCGGGGTCGGGCTTGTCTTCGTCATCCTTCCCAAACTGTGCATCCTATGCATCGACAGATACTGTATCTTCTATTGGTCTTCATCGAAGCAAGCTTTTCGGCAATCCATTCTGACGTCAATGTGACTAAGGAACATCTCAACCTCAATACAACTAACAATAAAGAACATCTCAAGAGAAACTGTTTCTTTTCACCCACGCAGTGCTTGCTTTTAACTCAACGACTACCTGACACCCAACAGGCCGAACGGTTCTTCGATCGATCCGAATTCTTACGAACCCTGAAGCCGAGCGATAAGCCTTACGTGAATTCGGCAGTGGCTGCAATCGTACCGGGAGAGCGAGCCAATAATGCAGCAATGACTCCCAGAAAAACGAAGGTGTAGCATTTTACGCATTTTTTAGTGATAAAATTGAAAAAATCTATATAGAAACTGAGGTTTTTTCTCGCAGTCTGGCAGGTTAGAGTCAGTGGAGAGAGTTTCGTGTCTAGATTCGAAATTCAGACGAGTTTGGATTGCCGATAATCTTAATGTGAAGACTGGGCTTGTATTACCGATCAAAATCTTTTCATTTCAAGGTGATCAAAGTTCGCGAGCGCCTCGACTGGAGCGGTCTCTTCTCGCCGCTTTTCAACTCTTCGGACCCACTGCCTCTCTTCCACGACTGGGTTCCGCGCAGCGACTTGAGTGTGGCAGCGAAGTATCTGAAGAGGAACTGCTTCTTCTCCCCTACTCAGTGCTCGCATACCTACCACCATCTGAGAAACCTCACGGACGATGAAGTCGTTCGACTGTTCCAGCAGGGAGAGTTCTTTCGGAAATCACTACCGAGTGAGACTCCTTATGTAAACGCGGGAGTTGCACCACTTGTACCAGGAGAGCGTGCAAACGCGGAATGATAAGTCAAGGGATTACCTCCGATGTTGCGAAAAAAGTGGTGGCAAATAAATATGATTAGACAGTGAGGAATTGAACAAGTTTGAACATTATATCACATAATTTATTGTGGAGAACCCGACGCGTTCTAATTCCCACGCTCGGATAGTACCAATGACGGACTGCGCGTGCTTTTGATCTACCTCCTCGAGCCACGTTTCATGACCCGTGTGATTCAAATGACTATGAAACGGGGTTCGAGGAGGTAGATCGAAAGCGAGCGCAGTCCGTCATTGGTCTTATCCGGGCGTGGGAATTAGAACACTTGGGGTTCTCTACAGTATGTGAGCTGTCATCAATGCGAGAGGAAGGACCACGATCAGTAACGATCTGATTGTTCGTTAGTGGAGGAAATCAGACTTCCTGATAGTTTATCGGAGGAGACGCACCTCTTAAACAAATTTACATTAAAGAAGGATTGGAAGAACTTCTTGGAAAATTGCCAATCTTAATGGGAGTGCATTTCACCAGACATCGACGAGTCGAATTGTAGCATTTTCATACGTCGACGTCAGGTGAAATGCACTCCAATTAAGAGTGGCCATTTGCCAAGAAGTTCTTCCCTTTCCTGCTTTAAGTTTTCTGGCATTGTTTTGCGGGGGAAAATGCCTGCCAATGTGCAAACTGAGCGCGCACTGTATGACCCGCTCAGCGCGAATTTCGTTCGGTCCACAGAAACTTTCTTTGGGATTTCATAGATTTACGTTATACTACCTTGTCTACGTCAGTCAATGAGTGTAAGATTGCATTCGATGACATCCCTCCGGAAACATTTCTCATAGTGTGGGTTTTTTCATCTGTATGATTTTCGTTGCAAGATGTGGGTGTCAGTAAGGGAAACTTGCAAGATGTGGGTGTCAGTAAGGGAACTTATCTGTAGGTATCCTGTTCATCACAGAGTCGACTGTCCGGTAGAGACTGTCTAACTAGTCTCGAATCGAGTATCAGACAGGCCAATCGAGTCTTCAATCGAGTATTCCGTCCATACTAGTTAGGTTTGCATATATGGAAAACGAGACTAGTTAGACTTCGATACTTGCCTAGGCGAGACTAGTCTGAATCGTCTCTTTGCTGGAATGTGGCCTCTTGTGTGAACAACGTCCTTTGCTGATTCATACAGCGAGCCAAACAGTCTCTTGGCAGAAGCGTTTTCGGGCCCATTACGCAATGTTCTGAGGATCGCGTAAAACACTGCTAATCCGAAGGGATTTTTCTGCTGGACCAAATCAGTGCAATAGTTCTAAGTTCTTTTTTTTTGCGAGCGACTGTGCAAAGGACGAGGGGTCGATAAAGACAGAGATCACACATTTCCAGTTTTCGCGATTGGAAAATTGCCAAAATTTCTGCGTAGCAACCCACCATCCCTCGATTCCTCCATTAAACCACGGAGCGCAGTGCGTATTTTTTGGCCTGCTGACTAACTATGGATTGCGCCATTGTTTGCAACGTTCTAAAGAAAAGAATGTTCAACCGTAGATCCAGAGATGAGAAGCAAAAATGTTCCGGATAAATAATCAAAAAATTCTGCGTGGGGGATTGAACTCCCAACATGCGAAACGATTAACCGACTCTTAATCCACAAGGCCGTCTGTTCATGACGACTGAACCAGAAAACGGTTGTGTCAATGCAACGCTGTCTCGATTGTAAAGCAGAAGAATGAGACATACTCGATTGACTCAATCGAGTCCAGACTAGTTAGAAATGAGACTAGTTAGAATCAGACTAGTCTCGGCCGAGACTAGTCTGAAATGGAGACAATCCCATTTCAATCGAGTATTACTCGAATCGCAGTCTCTACTGTCCGGCAGAAATGGTTCCCGGACTTGATGCCGTGCTCAATTTCGAAGTGGGGCTCTTGGGACGAAAGATTTGGATGATAAACCTGCAAATGTGCGTTATACTTTTAACCTCGAATCTTGCTCTCAGACAATTAGCATTGAGAGCAACACTCCATTTTACCGTTGCAACTGATTCCCTATACTCTATGACTACCACAAACACAATTATTTTTGCGCGATATCATTACGTTTAGTTTTCTCTCTCTAATTCATACCTTCTATAAGGCGCCACGAACGCCATCGTGAGAAACGGATTTATTAGTGGAGGGAAGGAGATCGACTGAAGTAATTTTGTTTTTTCTTCTCTGAACTAAGACCCTCACGCTTATCATGAATATCTCGGCGAAGATATTCTTCTGGACGATTCCGAAGAGTTGCGGGAGCGCGGTAAATACTCCGAAAGCAGTGAAGATGGGTGAAAAGGCGTGGAACGTTAGGGCCTAAAAATAAATTAGAGAATTTGTATTTCCCCCAGAACATCTAACAGAAATGGTGAGCAACTTTTTGTGCCAAGTGATGATTGAAAATCTGCAAAAGCTGGTACCAAATCGTTGTCGGTTTAAAGCTGGTCTTATTTTTCTTACAATCCTGCACTCTCATTTCCTACAGGTAGTCGTATGAATGGAATAATATTAACCGTAATAAGTGAGCCATGCGTCTGCTGTGTTCGTTGACTCATGTCTCTTGAGCGGAGCTTCAGGCATTCGACGGCCTGCAATCCAAGGATACTATGGTCCATAGTATCCTTGGATAGTCTATGGATTCTCTTTCAGAGGTTATGTTTAGTTTAGCCGAACCTTTCTCCTCATGACAAAGATGACAATGTAGCCCAGCAGCGGGGCAGTGCAGTAGTAGGACAGAGCGATGAGGGCCGGGATGGCTAGAGCATTGGCTTGGCCTGAAAATTTATGGGAAACTATAGTACAATACACACAGTACAATATTAAAGGCTGCGTGAAAGACCATTAGTTCCGAATCGAAGAAGATTTCGTCAAGTTCGATTTTTATTGGATGCCAAAACAGACCTGCGAAAACGAGGCCCGTCACGTTTTCCTCTGGATGAATCATGAGAAACTGTGTACGAAGGATGTTCTCATCAGCGGAAGTGCTGAGGAACGAGAACTGAAAAATATGAACCATTTAGTAAATCCAAAAGTAATGTCAGTCATCTCGACCAGTCAGGATTGTGCTTGCTAGTGAGTCTGATATGCTTGAATGGCATGCCCAGTTAGCCGGCATAGTAAAACGTAAAACAAACAATTTACCAAAATAGTCCGCTCACCATAACAGCGATGTTGGCTGCGTAGGTGCAGGCAATGATGATGGCGAGTCGCTTGATACTCGGAGCTTGTGCGATGAGGACGACACGTCTGATTATACAGAATACATTTTCCCGCCAAATAGGGTGAATGTAAAAAGTGATTTCCCGTCATTTTTACCTGTACCAGAAGCTAACTGCCAGAAGCATGGTCGATTGGACGACCCCTTGAACGATGATGCACGTGTTGAGGAAGCAGAACCTATGAAGGGGTATCTTGATCTCGTTTTCTCTATAACAGGTTTCTCAAACTCGGCAAGGCTTCCATGAAAATGCAATCTTCAAGAGCAGAAAATGTTGGACTTTCATAAGTTGAGAAATTCGAACCACGGCGAGACGATTCCGCACGGACCGTAGGAGATGAAGATTTGCATCGGGAATGCGAAGACGAATCTGTAAGAGATTCACTGTAGGGGTATGTGAAGAACATCGAACACTGCTTTTGGTATACAAACTCTACTCACTGTAGATTTATGGCAACGAGTTTTCATTTGATCTGGATCTACAAATTGTTAATTTCTACTCCTCAACGACTCGAAACGGAGTCAAAACATCAATTGTATGGAGCTTTCGCGAAATTGCATACACGCTCAAAGAATTTTGCTAGTAATTGTATCCTTAGACCAGGACGTATTCTATTCCACGTATCTAAATGCAAGTTTTTTTGATAATAACTCAGCATGGCCTTACCACGAGAGGGAAGAGGAAAAGGAAAGTTTCGCGATTATGATAAGTATCACAAGAGATGTTTGGTTCTGCCAACACAAATTCAATCTAATTATATTCTGAAACTTTGTCAATACCTCTGCATAGCCATGGTATCGGCGACGACCTCAATGAGATCCGAGAGTGCGCAGTTGAACAGGATGAAGGAGTACGTCAGGAAGTATCGAGGTGTCTTGGTGAGGATGAGAAGGGTCAGAAAGGCATTGGAAGTGATGCCGATGGCCCCAATGGTGGAGTGGACGGCGTGAATGATCGTTGAGAGAGGAGTACCGTTCATCTCGGGTAGAGTGTGTCGATCTGAAGTCAAAATGTAGCGGGCGAAAAATCCTAATGTAGCGGGCGAAAAAAACGCGAGTCTAATCATAATTTTCCAGTTCACCATGCGTTTCAATGTAGGCGAATTTTTGAAATCCAGAGTCAAGAGCAGACCAGTGATCTCATGAGAGTGAACAGTAAATTTAGGTTTGAACTATCCTTCATCTATCACCTATAGTAAAGCGTCTCATCAGGAACTCGAATCTGACGTCAGGGAAACGACACGAGTCTAGAGTAGACAAGTGAGCAATTAGAATTAATCGTTAATTCAGGGGTGTTCCTATAGTCCCTGTGCAAAGGCCTTCCTTTTGGAAAAACGTCATGTAGAATTCATGTTCTATCAGAAAGTGAAATTTCAGCCTTAGATTCCTTTTCTCCATGAAGATACAAACGTAACAGTCTGTTATGGAACACAAAGTCAGAGGTGCGAAAGAGGAAAGCTTAAGGCAGCGAACAACATTATTTTTTTCGGTAAGTACGAAAAGGAATACCTATAGTTCACAGATGCTAGTGAAATTCAGAAGGCGAACTGCAAAGAACTGGAGTTGTGTATTATTTACACCTGTCACGAAACGCAGCTCGATTCAATGAACGAAACAAATGAATTCAGAAGAGCGTGGATAACTGGGTTTGAAAACAACCATATTATCACGACTCGTTTGCTTCAAGAATAACTTCCGATTTTCTAGGCAAAAATTGCCGTCGGGAAATCTCAATAATTATCGATAGGCTTCTATTGTCGTGATGTTCGCTGTTCGCAAAAGTTTCACAATGGCTCTAGTATTCCAAACGACAAAAGAAGCACACGTTAGACGAGTTTGTAACTGCCATAACATAGTTTATTATGCATAGGTGTCAGTCGGCCCGGTTCGCTGAACGAAAGTCAGCTTGCCAAGATATTATTCCGGATAACAAGGAAGCAATACATTTGACATACATTCTTATTACCATGTGACATGTACATATTTCTAGATGTCAAGGCAGTCCGCATTGTTAGCAGAGGACTTCGGCAAATAGTTTCACGGAGTATCGAACCCGAGACAGAATGAAAACATCCATCCTAATTTCATGTCATAAACCAACAAACACAACATCACTGTACATTTTCAAGCCCTAAAATGTGGACGACAGAATGCACATGCTCTATCCATTTTGAATTAAACTGATCATGCAATTTGGTTAGGATCAGCTGATCAAGAGCGCGCAATTCCTTCATCAGTTTTTCCGAGTGTGGGAATTCTTCGTTCTTTGGTGCTCGAAAATGTTTTGCCGCGAAAATGACTCAATGGCTTGCAATGCGGGGAAAGTATCTGGAAAACACCTAGATCTTATTACGCTGCAGTTAAAAAGTAAAATGTTCCCAGGAGCAAGGTTCTCGCATTGTGGTGGAGAAGTAGCTCTTGTGTACCACTTGAGACCGTGCACAATCTCTATAGCAGAGTGAGCGCTCTCTCAAATCGTTATCAGAGGGCCGTGTCACAGATGTAAGCGGAACGTAACAGCTTGTGTACCAACACAATCATGCATCTCTTCAGAATGGATCTCTAATCATGTCTGGCCAAGAATACAAGTTATTAGTCTGTGCAAGATAGATACTGCCAATGAGATGTATTGTGTCTAGCTCAGGCAGCAGGTGAAAGCGATACCATGTGTTCGGCACGATTCGAGGGATAGAGGTATTGTATGGAACAATGGCAGTCTCATTGTTTATTGGATTACTTCCTGAAAATACGGCCTTCTGACATTGGCAACTACACAAGCCTTCTAATGTAAAAATTTTGGGGCGAACAATGGGTTAAGGAAAAAAGGGACCGGAGGAGGGTTAAGGAAAAAAGGGACCGGAGGAGGAGGGGGCGGAGTCTAACTCCCCAAAACCCCGCCCAAGTGAAGAAGCCTTCCACGCTTCCTTTGAATTCTTTACCACGCGATTCACGAGCACTATCCAGGATAAACATGCGTTTTTGTCGAGGGAAGTTTGAATGGGATTTGGAAAGCTTCACTTCGCACCTAGGCGAGAAATGATCTCCAGCAGTCAGACGATGAGAGAACACTATTTTCAATGGAGAGGGAACAGGGCGGACCCCGATAATAGGACCATTCCTGTGCAAACGTGAAGGACGGATGCATACGCGCAGGCACAGACAAACACCTTTTATATAGTAGTAGATAACCTTTTATAGCGAAGGAACAATTTACGAACACTACCATAGGCATTGCTTTACAACAAAACCAGATCATCAGAGAAACAATCAAAAAGGGGAAGTTGATTGACTGGATGGGGGAGGTAAAGCTCTCTTGCGATTCGTGTTTCATGATAATGAACGTATCCAATACTTCATTTCTTGCCGAGCTGCAATTGAAGTCAATAGTATTCTGCACTGGAAGACAGCCTTACCAGCAGGAGAAGATTAGTGTACTTCTTCTCGAGTGCTTCCAATCTCGCTTTTTCATGTTCTGAGTTCCCTTGAAGAGAGGCAACGACTGTTTCCAGTTCATTGATCTTCTTGTTGTTATCATCGTTTGTCGCTGCGAGTGTCAAGTATTTCTGAAAAAAAGGAACATTAATTGCTTCCCAGGCTCGTCCGCTATACCTGTTGAATCTCCTTGCTTTTGTGTTCTGATGCTTTGAATCGCTTCGATAAGTCTTCAATGCTCTGAAAGGGTCGGCTTAAGTTTCAATTAAAATAAACAAAAGTACCGTATTGAATATCCGTGATTGAAATCGAGCCGGCATTTGGGATGTAGACATAGAAGCCTTGTAGATAGAGCAATACTTTTTTCTGCCCACAGAAAATACAATTTCGGTATTTCCTCCTTCAGTGAATCTAGCGGCCAAGTTTTCTATATTTCCAGGTACAGGTGGAAATGAGAATCGACCTATTTCCATAGTTGCGCAGTCAATGATCGCTAATTCTCCGTTTCCTATGGCAACGATAAAGATATCTCCTACCATAGTTGTTTCTTCAGCCTCGAAAGGAAGATCAACAACTTCTCCTATGGCACTATAAACGTCATCCACTAATCCAAATTTCGACACTCTAGAACTCCTTTTGAATGTATGGATCAAAATGACATCAGTATTATAGACATGTACGAATTGAGAATGGCATTTGGGTTCCTCCCACTTTAGCAAGGATCTATCAGTATTTGAAGTCACCAAGGAAAAGCCAATTTCAGAGTCCCCTCAAACAAAGTAGTTGACATTAGACGAAGGAATGAATGCAAAAACTCCATCGGGTGTAGATACCTAAAATAAGCACAGCTTCCATTGATGGGGAAATGTCGTACTCTCTCAGATGTGAATTTTCCATCTTCGTAGGATATAATAATTCCAATGGAAGCCTTGACGTCGGTAATTGCGAGTGTTTTGTCGCCAGAACAGTGCCACAGTCTTCAGTACCTTCCAGTTGGTATAGCACGACCTCCTTTCCATTTTTGAATTGGCCTCGCTTCTAACATCGTTGGTCCAATTTCAAACCTCAAGGTGGCCACTTCAACGTCTGAGCTCGGTGAAAAGTGAAGAATATCGGGGCAGCCATCGATGAAAAATATTTCCTTCGCGTGACTCGGAAAGGAACTGCTTCCACCATTGCTTAGCTTCTCGAACGTGAGCAAAGTCGGAGTATCCATCTGAACAGCGCACTTTTCAATGAGCAAGCGAGAAATAATAATTTAGACTAAATGATGAACGTCTCTATCCTACCGTTGCACCAGCGGCACTGCCTCAATTAGGCGAACCTAGCGGCAAGCTGCTAATTTTGTGATTACGAGTGAGTTATTCTGGATGTGCTATGGGATACTCGCACCAAGGATCGATACATTTACGGACGTAGTAATCTTCCCCTGCCTGTAAAGCGCACTTCGAGCACGCAAGAGTGCGCTTTACAGGCGGGGGAAGTTTACTACACCTAACTTTTTAATCTAAGAGTAAGGAGGCTTATATCATGGGCCATTGAACTATCGAAACATTGAATATTGTCGACGCTATTAACCATACGGAATGAACTCTGGTCGCTCTCCTCACTAAACGCAGTAAATTTGGCATAATCGGGCGCTGGAATGCGAAATGAATAAATTAAAACGTCGCCAACTTGAGAATGTGAGAGCTGTTTCTCGAAACGCGCACTGAAAGGGCCATGCCGCCTGCCACCGTACAATTTTTACAATTATTACTGCGTTTAGTGAGAAGGGCGACCAGCGTATTATACATTCCGTATGGTTAATTCCGTCGACTATACTTCGAAACCTCTCCATTCGATGTTTTTTCAGTCAAAACTGCTAGTTATAAATACGTAATTTTTCGTTCGAGCAATTATAACGTCTAAGGACTATTGCATCGTTGAATTGAAGAGAAGACGTCGACCGTTAGAGATCACGTAAAAAGCGAAGGGGTCACCTCGCCTCCCCCAGCCGGCGTAACCACATAAAAGTCAACGACTTAGTCAGTTCTTCTCCATATGGAATTTCCATATGGAATTAATGTTTTCTTATCGCCCTGGAACGATTTCGAACACCTGGAACAGCGATAAAAACGGCCGTTTTTAAGGGCTCTCGGATTGGTGCTCGGATGGGGAGGGCATCATCCTCCCCTCATCCTCTCCATCTTCTTTCCCCTGCCTGCCTCCTCCTCATCTTCCTCTTTTCCAGCTCTCTTCTTCCTCTTGTACTCCGCCCCTCGCCCTTCTTCTTTCCTCCTCTACCCTATGGGAAATACGGTGGTTTGAAACCTAACATATTCGGATTATTTCGATGATATGTACAGACCGTTCTAAACCCCCTACTTCCAATCCTCCCCGACCCTCCGTTTTCTCCTTCCCACCGCTCATCCTCCTTTCCTTCCCTTTTCATCCCTTCTCCCCTCTCATCCCCCCTCCCCTCCCCACCTTCCATCTTCTAACTTGGACCTTTCAGCGATGGAGGTCGTCTGCATCATCATCACCCTTTCAATCGTCTGCTTTTCACTCCCAGTGGTGGCTGCCATGGCGATTAACATCAGAATTCTACGTCGGAGGATTCTTGAGATGCGCAGAGTCAGTTTTTAAACAAGAACACACAATTCACTATTCATGACGACATGTTGAATTTTATGTAGTCACAATGCTCAATTGTCGTGAGGAAATGTAAGGGAGGTGGAAATGAGACCTGGGGATAAAATATAGCGAATGATCCATCTCGTAGCAAAGTTCGCATTCCTAACAAATAGTCGATGCTAGACTAACTAATTATCTGCTAGACTAACGAAGCTAGACTAACTAATTGTCTAGCTTCGTATAATACTTCAGTATTAAGATCACTCTTGCGGATCTCCGGCACGCGGACATGCTCGAGGCAACCTTGTTCGATGCCAACAACCGCATGGACGCCATGGCGCGGACACTGCATCGGAGGACGGTCAGAAAGCTGTTTATACTTGTAAATGCCATTCTATTTATTATTTTGTAATTACGGTGAATATAAAACATAGACAATGTATCCCTTTCTAGATGAGTGACTAGATCACGCAGGACAATACCCCAGGATAAACGCCTTGTAACGACGTAAGAGGGAAATGCTATTGAGGAACCTGGCCGTCCAAGATCCGCCCCCAGTAGTCTTGGTCCTAGACTATTAGCCTGATGGGGCCACACCTTTACCTTTTATTTATCCCTTTCAGCAGGTGTATCCCGCCCCGTGCCCTGCCTGGTGCCCTCTTGCACCTGCAGTGGACCGTCCTGATGGTGCCCCTTCTCCCCAGGTGCCCGCGGACCCTGCTGGATCGGAGAGCGGCACTGATGTCGTTCATGTGTGAATGCCTCATCATTGAATTCAATTCTACATTTTGAGTTGTTCTTACATTTACTGCTGTGCTTCTTATTGTATCTGCGGTCCCAACCCAAAACATACTCAATCTTTCCCAAACGTAAATCATTTTAGTCAAAGCCGTGACCCTGAAGACACTTTCCAGAAGACAAGCGTTTTATGTAATGTGGCACTGCTCTCATGTTCCGACCAACATCTTGTCCGCTGCATATTTTTATCATTTTGTTGACTTTGTCTGCCCCGCATTAAAATTATTTCCAAAACCCATTTGTTTGTTGCGTTAACATTTCTCTTGTTCCTCAGTTATCAAGTGATCTTACAAGGGATGTCCCCGAGTCGGGTCCAGCGGATCCGAACCCGATATGGGGCGCTGGATTAGTCTGCTCATAAAACTAAAAAATAAACAAAATCTAGCTGCCCCGGGTCTATGTCCAATTTTCGGACCCATGATGGGGGTATCATGGAATTTTCGAAACCATGATGTCGAAAATGACCACAAATGAAGTTCTGTGAAATCAAATAATGTGTGATTTATTGTGCTCAAAACGTTGTTTTCGTATGTTTTTGAGTAATTATGATGATTCCACAGAACTTCATTTTTGGTCATTTTCGACCATGACATCATGGTTTCGAAAATTCCATGATACCCCCATCATGGGTCCGAAAATTGGACATAGACCCGGGGCAGCTAGATTTTGTTTATTTTTTTAGTTTTATGATCAGACTAATCCAGCGCCCCATATCGGGTTCGGATCCGCTGGACCCGACTCGGGGACATCCCTTGTTAACATTTTTCGGAAACGCCCGACCGCGTAATAGCCGTCCCCTTTGCATTACCGTATCTGATCATCGGTCTCGGAATCGAGCGATAAAGCCATGAGTGATAAAGACAGTGCATTCTGCATCGCTTTTCTTTTTCCCTGAATTACCTGGCTTTCCACTACGATTTCACTGTTTTGGACAATGATTTCATTCAGGAAGGATTCCTAAGTAATCCGATCGACGTTCAAGAATGAAGAGCTTTTGAAAAGCTGCATGGTGCTGCAATGCAGAGAACAAGAATTAATTCAGGTGAGTATATTTGAATCATCGCAATTTGTTTCTGTTTTGGACCTATTCAATATCCTGTTTTGGTGACACTAAGTTAGCTCCTTTCAGCAAAATGGAAATTGAAGAGGAACTCGAAACGAAAGACCATTTGCGATATCCTGATGCGGAAAACTTCCAGTGCGCTCGGATGGGGCATTTGGAGAAGCAACTCGCAGGTAAGAATAGTTAGAATTTAACCAATTTCAACCAAATGTCTATTCTTATTGTTTAGTAAAGACGCTCGCGCCCGAGGAACGCAATACGCCGATGGAAATGGGACGTGTACTGACCTGGGGTGGGTGGATGGGGACCATGCTACAAAGATGCACGTAATGTTTTATCTTTGGGTCCAGAGAGCGAAATAGTCTCAGGAAATAATTTTTGTTGTTAAAAAACGCTTTTCTCCTGCTCGTGCCCAATTCACATTTGAGATTCAGTTCAGAATAATTTATTTTATAACCATACCCTTTACATACTTCATAATTTCAGAGCGGGAGCTGTTTGCGGCATCTCCGGCTGGTCCGCATTATTCCGTAGAGAGAATAATGCCCTCCTCATCCCCAAGAGGAGCCATGACGCCTCCGAGAATGTCACGATAACCGGCACAATCCTCATTTTGTAGAAAATTTTCTGTATGTTTTTCGTTCTGGATTTGTCTCGCTGTTTGCCTACAGATAAAGCGTACTCACAATAATCATCCATATTGATGCATTCCAATTTTCGAATTGAGGAGTATATGAGACCCTCTGGGGATTCCACATTTACAGCCTTCCCCACAAGGTGCAATACCTTGAATCGAGCCACTTGACCTCTAACTTTCACGATCGCGGTTTGTCCTCGTTTAATTGGCCACCGCCTCTCTTTTTCCTCTCAACCAACCTTCCTCAGTTTCTCTGGCTCTCCTCCATTGAGCACCCACTCCCAATCCCGAACCCCGAACCCCTTCGTCCCCATTCCCCCGTGCTTCGCAATCTCCCCTCCCATACTCGCTCGACATTGCAGATGAGGGCTCCTAAGCAGCCCACGAACATCACAATGCAATGAATGAACATTGATTCCTGCAACTTATTTTAAGCTTTACGAACGCGGTATGCCCTCTTGGTGGGGGGTCGCGGCTTCTCCTTTTCCTCAACCTTTCGTCCTCCTCTCTCTATTTCGCTCCTTTCCCATCCTCCCTCAATCAAAGAGCGCTCACTCCACTTCCGAACCCTGAACCTCATTCGTCCTCATTACTCCCGCGCTTCGCTTTACCACTTATCTTACTTCTTTCGTCATTGCAGATGAGGGCTCCTAAGCAGCCCACGATCACCATAAAGAATCACGATTCGGAAAGCATCGATTGGACCGGTAGCTAACAACGCGTTCGTGTGGGATCCAGATATGATCCCAAGTACGGCTGTGCGTCTGAATTGTATCCCCCCTCAACCTCCAGTCCCCTGTTCATGCACTTCCTCCCACCCACCTCCCAACCCTATCATATCAGCTTCCAAAACTCCTGCGTCTTCAAGCATGTCCAAGATACGATGGACGGGACGAAGATGATCATCACGTGTGCCAGAGACAACAGGTGAGCCCCTTTTCTCTCACCGTCCTTGACCATCTGGTCCACCTTCCAGACGGGTATCATGATCGATCCCGAGACATGTCAGCCAAACGAGATGAAGGTCTGTGCGGGGAGTAGAACGGTGAGTGTAACCGGATGAGGAGATGAGGTGCTCTTCCTTACAGACGTAGATGCAAATCCAGAACAGATTGCCTGCCTCACAAGCGCTAATCGTAATAGCTTCCAATTACGATTGGGCACTTGGATAGTGGGCTGATGCAGCGATTACCATTGAACTCTGGGATCGCGGTCAGCAAGACACGTCACAGAACTTGGGGTGAGGAAGACGGTCGGCTACTTATTCACTTGAATGAATAGGATTGTAGATGTTAACGGGATTCGTGTAGAAGTCAACGACGCTGTTGATTCAGAAAATAATCGAGTTCTCCAGCTTGCGTGTTACATTTAACATCATCCCCCTATGTCCTATTCACTCGATAAAACGTCAAATATTTTGTCGACATCATTAAAGAAGGACTGGGAAGAACTTTGATTCCGTTGATTAGACTAAGACCATTAAGACACTAGATTACGGAAATTGAGAAACGTCGAGCGAAAGTGCATCGTTCCAGACAGATTCTGTAGTCAATCATGTTTTTTCCTCTCCGGAAGTCGATTTTGGATCATGATGAGCTGGACTGAAAATATTCATTATACGATGGATGGAACGAAGAACGTCCTCAGGTGCACCCTCGTTTAATAAAAACAGAGGTGAGCCCTTTCCTCCTTCCTTCAGTTGCCCTTACTGGCGTGCATCCAAAAAAACGTGCGAGCCGCTGGAGGGGGTTTGGAGGCGGTGCGGGGAACCTCGTCGATCGCGTTCAGTGCACGACCGATGAACGTGGGCGATGAGCGTACTATCCAGGACGTTCATTCTGCCTACAATACTCCTCTATTGCAGACGTAGCAGCAAACCCGGAATTTGTGTCCCGTCTGGTGTACGCAAATGCGAACTGGGAGACAATGAAGTTCTCCCGCTCTTGCTGCATGGGAGTCTGCACCGTTTTCTGCGATCGTGTTTTTATTCATGGAGGATCTGGAAGTCAGGGAGAAATCCCCAGAGAATGCCCTATATCGCGACCTGGCCACATCGTGAATCCCCCCTCCACCTACGTGCAAGAACTTGAATCGAGCAACCCCCATCACTTTTAACCTTTACGATCGCAGGATGTCCTCTTTGCAATGGACGCCGCCTCTCTTTTTCCTCGACCTCCCGTTCCTTTCTCATCCTCCTCAATTATTGAGCGCTCGCTCCACTTCCGAACCGCCAACCTCATTCGTCCCCATTCTCCCCTCTCCCTTACTTCGTTCGTCATTGCAGATGAGGGCTAAACATTGATTCCTGCAACATCTTCCCTCCTCCTCTACCATATTTTTAAATAGACATTGATTCCTACAGCTAATTTTAAGCTTTACGATCGCGGTATGTCCTCTTGGTGGGGCTCGTGGCTTCTCCTTTTCCTCAACCTTTCCTCCTCTTCCTCTCTCTCTCTATTTCGCTCCTTTCCCATCCTCCCTCAATCAAAGAGCGCTGACTCCACTTCCGAACCCGGAACCTCATTCGTCCTCATTACCCCCGCGTTTCGCTCTCCTCTCCCTTTTTTCACTCGTCATTGCAGATGAGGGCTCCTAAGCAGCCCACGAACATCATAAAACATCACCATTCGTAAAACTTCGAATAGATCGGGAAATAAGGTATGCTATTTAAAGGACCTGGCCCTACTTTAAACTTTATATTTTATTTGGAAAAAGCGTGAAAAATTCCACAAGGAGAAAAAAGTCGGTGATTATTCTTTTGATTGTTATGATTTTTTTAAATTTCGCGATTATATAATGAAAAAAGAGGATTCTTCCCTTCCCGGCGTTCGAAATATGTAGTCATCCATCATATTTATGTTAACCTCTCTTCTCAGATCCTCGCCAGCGTCATGCTTTTCATCGGTGGATCAGGAAATCGTTTACCACCTGTCTTCGGAAACACGTCTTACACGAAACGGTTGGTTCATGGCCGAATCTCCATTCAAAAATTGCAACTTTTGTTTCGTTATAATAACTCGAGGGGTACATATATTTTTTCGATCTTTCTGAGCCTCGCGCTGATATACTCTTGACAATAATTACCGTCATTTATTGGGGGCTCGGAGACTCGACCTGTCAATCTCGCTTCATAGATTTTCCCAATTCCATATATTTCGTCCACGATTTACCATCGTTCCAGGCCAATGGAATGATACGGATGGGATAGAAATCATGAGCCTCTCACGTAAGAAAGGTTGGTGTCTGGTTGTGAGAGGGGGGGGGGTCAAGTGGATCTTCCTTTTCAGAAATCCTCATCGCATGCCTAGTGTATGCCAATGCCAATTGGAAGAATTTTTGGGATCGAAAAATCCCAATGTCCTTTCTCCATATATTCCAGATAAAAATGATTGAATGTCGTTCGCATATACTGTATGTATACGGAATACTTTACGAAAATGCAGACGAACACGCCGCAATCTACATATGCCATTCGTCTGCATGGCGGTTTTCTGAAATAGATCCATGTTTCATGTCTGACAGAAATGAAACCTGGTAACGGTCCATCTATTCTCGAAATGTTCGTTTTTAGCCAAACTGCTCTGCTCCGTGTCGTGTACTACTCCGCTGTTATCGCGAGCTAGCGAATTGTGAAGAACCCACGAGGTGGCAATATTTTTCCAATCTTTCTGCGCTTAGCGCCCGTTTGATCTACCAGTTGTTCACGGCGAGAAACGCTGGAGCAGGCTGGGACCACCCACGTTCCACCCACGCAATGCAAAGTGCACATTACAGAAGTAACGTTGCTCAATATGAATGAGTTTCGGAAAATAATATTACCACCCCGCGGGTTCTCCACAATATGAGGCTGGACACACTCAACAACTTTCATTTTTTTATCAAAGTTTCACCAAACATTTCAAACACATCAACTTCGCTGTTCTTGCGAGACAGTGAATCGAAATAGCGCCGAGATTTGTCTCTCAGGTCCGCGATGACCACCGTCCAATGTACGCCAATGTTGACGGGAATAATCACGAGAGCGTAATCCTTAAAAAGCCTCTGAAAGAACATATTATTATTAATCGTCAATCTTTAAAGAAGGAATGGGAGCAATTTTGTGCCACACTGAGTGCACTTTCCCAAAACTACGTATTGAAATGTCTGCATTTCAATACGTAGACGTATGGGCAAATGCACTCCACTGTGGTTGGCACAGTGCCAAAAAAGTTGCTCCTACTCCTTCTTTAATTATGCACTCTGATACCCAAAACAAAATGCTACCTTGGGAGCCCATCTGCTAATACGATGGAATCCCCTCTTCGTATTTCGCGTAGAACTGCGTATTCATAGCATAGATCTACAATTCCTGTTCTGTTTTCAATGACCCTTACACATCACTAACCTTCAGGCCTCTGCCCCCCATCCTTGCCAGCATTCCAATGTACGAGTCAATTACGGCATCGTTAACCATAGCACCAGGTTTAAGCGACCGCAGATCATGAGTCTTGATGAGCTGTACGAAACTCGCACTTGCTCATCAGTCTTCCTTCACGTGAAAGTGCTAGAAATGAAGCCATTATAATATGTCAACCTCGTCAAGGACTGTCAGTCTTCTAAGTCTAATCCAATTCAAATTATCCCATTTACAACGCTATCCACGGTCCCTAGTAAACAAACTAACCAGGCAACGATTTGGTTCCAATTAGTTCCTCTTCATTGCCCGCCGCAAATGAGCAGAGACGTGAAGATTTCGGGGCTCATGACCGCTCCTTAGATGGAGCTCAAAGGAAAGCTGTCCCGAGAATACAGCTCCATCTGAATTTTACTCTGGTTTCCCCTCTCCATGTACCAAACTCACTCTAGCGTCTGCGTTGGCGAACGACATTGTGCGGAGATCGGCCTTCTCGGATTCTTGCAATGTCAAGCGAACTTGTCTTCCCATTTCTTCGTGTAGTGCCGCGTGTATGGCGGCTCCTGATATGATAATGGCATTAGACGAACCATAAAACGGAATGACATAGCAAGAGAAATATGAGAAGGTTGAAGTCGGTGGAATCCGCGGCGCCACAGTTTCAACTCATCTAGTTTAATTTTTTATGAGAGGAAGAAGGCAATTTTATCGGTAGAAACAATTTAGAAGCTGAGTAAATCGACAGATGTGTCATGATAACTGTGAAATGAGAAAAGTTCTAGCTGAGGACACCCGAATGAATAAGCAGTAAATTTCACACCATCTTAATATGTGTCGAAGTCTTAGGACACTCCTGCAAAATCCTCGTACATCCGTACGACAATCAGCCCATTCGCACCATGGCGAGTGATGATCTGGCGAATTAATTTAATCCACTTGTCTTGACGCCATCTTGATTGATTCTGAAAAATAAAATCGTATTGAGAGGATTCTGCGGTGAACAGTTTGCAAAGAAAACAAAAGCCTTGACCCGGAGCGGGATCGAACCGAGAACCATTCGCGCCCTTGGCTGACATTGTTACCACAGCGCCATGGCTGCAAAGAGCGGGGCATCTAAAAAGTAAACTCGGCAGGTCTCGCGCCACGCTTAACCCCCCTGTGTGGTAGTTGTAAACGGAACGCCACCAGGAACAGCTTTGGCACCTCCACAATATCACAATCAGACATATCAACGTTTTCAGTTTGATAGATGTTTATGTGGATTGATCTGGAAAATGCTTTGTTCTGCAAATGAGCTGTACGATCAGACATGAGAATAAATTCCAATCCCTACGGATTTTCGAGCATGCGAGATGAGATATAGATCTTTAACATTTCCTTCATCGAGACTATCGGTTGAAGAAGAACTATAGTCCTCCTATAACCATGCCTGGAGTATCGAGTTCTGTAGCGCTAATCGTCTGCTGAGCAGAAGAAGCAGAAGAAAAACTCTGGCAAAGAGTTATCTCATATCGTTTCAGATTCATATATATTTTATCAAGGGCATGATGCATCCGACACGAAGTCTTTGGAGCGCACAAAGAAATAAGTTTGATCGGCCTTGCTCTTTTCCGAAACTGCGCTTATTGAGTGATCGAATGTGCCGGAGTAGACATAACACTTTCCTGAGTTCTTGCCTCTGATGACTTTGACTTTGGATTCGCCGTTTACCACACGGTCCACGAGGACCCAATCGGTGTCTGGAAATTTCGTCTCGTGAGCAAAGTTATTATCGGAGTTCAGAGGAAGTTTAATTTCGATACCGCAAGCAACAATTCCGCGTTCGATTTCAATTTTATGAAAGAATTTGTGTCATCAATATGTGTGTGACATGGGCAACCATCATTTTAGGAGATATCATGCCGGAGAACGCTTGCCATTTAATCTTGACAACCGTGTGAACTCCGAAAACACAGACACTAACCCGTGGCGGGAAATATCGTAGGCAAACTCGTGGTAGGAGGTCCGATTACACCGTCTGAAGTGAAGGTAGTTAATATCATCGCAAGAGAACCACTTCTAATATAAAAATATATAACAATCGCCAACTTTTGGAGTCAGCTGCACAAGTAACACCGTTTTGTGATTTACATGCTGATCTTGCCACTACAATAGAAATATTGATGCATTCTCTTTTTATCCTAGGCTAGTGAAAAAATAACTATTTGATTACCTCCTCCAAATGCTGTAGAAACGAAAGCCAGCAGAAAGAGAGCTAGAGTCTTCATTGTTGGTAGATCCTACTAATGAACCATGATGTTTCGTCTATCAGACGCTTCAATGTTTCTCATTGTCAGCTTGATAGGTGTAAAGGCTAGACCAGTAAAATCCCAAGAAAAAATAAATGGAATAAAATTTGATATGACACTAAGAATCCATTCCTAACCCTACAGGGTTGCGAGGATTACTTTTGAGTGCGTGATCGTTTTCTTGTCCCACGTTTAAAGAAGGAGTAGCAGCAAATTTTTGACCCCAGACAGTGCACTTTTCCCATACATCTACATATTGAAATGCTGCATTTCAATACGTAGACGTATGGGGAAAGGGCACTCTGTCTGGGGCCAAAAAGTTGCTGCAACTCCTCCTTTAACCTCTCTCGAGGATTGGCGCTTCCAGTTGGGCGCGATTCCATCAAACTCCGGGTATTTCTTCATCGACTAATAGATTCATATCCACATACCGCTCTTCTCGACCCTCTATCTCAATTTAAGGACTCGCCAAAGACTATGGAGAGATTCTCTGTCGAAACGAACGGCAGGAATGGCGAAATGGCACCCATTTTGAATATCTTTGATTACGCGCGCAATTCATATGCTGGCAAAATTAAAATTAGCACCTTCGCGTGAGAGCTGATCCTCAGAATGTTTCGCCCTTCACATGCATTAGGCTGACAGTCGAGAGCGATGGAGATCTTTCGGAATGAGCTCGACTACACCTACACCCTTGATCTGCTCGAGAAGAATCCTGCGGTAAGTTCATCTAAAATCTTTCAATATAAATAATGATCATAATTTAGTTGGTGATTTTTCACCAAGATATTCTGTTTGTTCTTCAACGCTACCGTGAAGACATATTCAGGATTTCTACATTCGACAAGGTCAGGAAGTTGACATTTCATATAAGAGAGCTGAAATTAAAACGTTCAAATATTATCAATGATTTTGAGTGAAAACAATAATAGTACCGAAATATAGCGTGTGCGCGTTCCAAAATTGTACATAAGGGAGCGCGTCACATGTGAAATCGGAGTGGTAAAAAGAATAGCTTCTGCCACAATACGATTGTTTTGATTTAATTAAAATCCATATACTGATACTTTGTTTCTCCCTCAAAAGTGCAAATTCCCATTTAGAACCTTCTTCAACCACTCGGCACGCGCTGTTACTAATTGACGAGGCCGGGCGAGTGGGTGATGAATGTTATCCCTGTGGGAAAGAAGTACTGATTATCTCCCCCCCCCCAAGGATTTGGGAATTGATATTTCAGCGCGATCGGAGTTGAAACTCATCATGGGAATTCTGAAAGCGAAGATCGGCCTGCCTCGGTGGCCTTGATAACAATTTCATTCCATAGAAGTGGCATGAAAGGTAGGTCGAGTTTGAAAATTTTCTTCCCTTCTGAATTTTAGTGACGTTGGAAGACCAACGATTCGATCTGATAATAAATGGAGTTGAAAATTACGATTTACTGAATGTAATCGCTGATTCGCACCACTGCGCCGCGAATGCCCTCTATGTGCGCAAATACAACGGTGGAGTCAGCCAATTCATGAACATTACGGGTATTTCGAAAAAAAGAAGTGGTCAGTTCGAGAGTTGTTTTTCAGCTGAAACGCAGTTTCCACTCGATCCTAACTTCAATTTTCCCGTGTTAGTCAACGGAACTGAGCCGTGTGGACCAATTATTCACAACAAAGTCATTTATTCTCCGACTGGAGGCTATCGCAAAGAGCATAAGGTATGTATTAGGTTGGTGGGAAAGTAATGAGACATCGCCATTCCAAATTTCGATTCTTGGTTCCCAGTGGATCCCGAGGGGAATGCCATGGGGGATTGGAAGAACAACCCTTCCTACGCATGTGTCAAAAATATCAATAATTCAGATATAAATCTCATAGTAATTTCGGAACTTGTTTTTTCTATTCTTGCTCCTAAATTTTTCCCATACCATACCACTTGGTGAATGTGTTACTTGGGATGAATGCCACAATCTACGTTAGTCATTATAGTACCAGCTTTGTTTGATTATCGAATATTCACGATATTGTATTTCAACACATGGTTTTCGTTCTCAAATTTCTCTAGTTCAACGGTGGGCCGTAACTCCTTAGTTTTTGATGGAATTATTATGTACGCACCGTAGGGTCACTCACTGTATTGCTTTGGTTAGGAGCCCAAACACTATTTATTTTAAATAATTTAATACCGGAAGACAAAAAAGTTGCCAAATAGGATCATATTTCTTGAATTTATTTCTATCTATAAAACTGCGCTGTAAATTTCAAATTGCCACTATTGGCATGTGCAGGAAAGGTTGTTCTTCCAATCGACAATGGCATTCCGCCCAGGATCCACTAGGAACCGAGAAACAAAATTCGGAATGGCGATGTCTCATTACTTTCCCACCAACCTAATATGTATGTGGAGTGTATTCCTTTATGGTACAACCAAATACTCCCAGCAAATTGAACGCACTATTATCGTACACCACTACCTCTGCAATTTCGCACTTTCGAATTTTTTTATATCGCCTATGAAAACGAATCGTTTTGAGTCTGAAATATTGCACAGCATTCAGTTTCGTCATGGATTCCGACAAAATTACCATCAAATAGCCCTATCTGCACATTTAGCGAGCATACTGTTAACCAGGAAACGACAAAATTCAGGTTCGTGCATACTGAGCTCAAACGGGAAATTTTCTGCAAGAAATTACAATCTCACTGCCAGTCAACGATCAATGTAGTGTTTTCGACCACCTACTTGTGACAAGGTATAATGGACGCACATATAAGCTATATTAAAACAATTTAGCAACTATATCATTGGGAGATACATTCCGGATGTGGATAGATTCCACGATGCTCATATCGTCATTGTGGACATAAGAGACGGCAGGTTTGTGCTTGGAAATATTTACCTGCACTGTGTAGAGAGCAATATTTCAGGGTAATGTATCAGCAAGTGAGTTATTGTGATGTAATGAGGCCTTGCTTCGCCGTATCGCAAGACGGAAAAGAAATATTGGCAGTTAAATATCGAGATTCGTCAAAGGTGACACAAATAATTTCAGCATCGCTTCGATATCCCTTTCAGATCTTCTCTCGTTTCCTCGACGTACCCACTCTCGCGATACTAGCGGGCCGAGCCGTTAGCAGGGCAAGGAATTGCGCGAAAGATCTTGATGTCAATATCCCAAGCGCCCAAAATGATCGCTGCCTTAGCGCGATTCCGCCCATATTTCTCCCTTTTATTGCTCTTTATTTCCCCTCTTCCACTTTCTCTGAAATATTTTGTTAGAGTTGATTCGATCGATCTTCTCATTGTGAGACATACGCTAATGGCCCTCAAAAGATTCACATTTGAGCTAATCGAGCAATTGAGCGTGAAGTATGTGATGATGTAGACAACGTCGAGAAAACATAAAGAAATATTTTTATCAGAGGCACGAAGCATCCGCCACAAAGTCTTGGGTGCGCACAAAGTAATGAGTTTGCTCGGCATTGTTCTTGTCCTTGATGGAGCGATCAAATGCACCGGCGTAGACGAAGCACTTGCCCATGCCCTTGCCTTTCACGACTTTGATTGTGGAGTCGCCGGTACCCTCTGCCGGACCGCCGATTTTTTTCAACCAAGGCCCAGCCGTTGTGGAGCATCGAAAAATCTAGAAGAAAAGTTCATTATTGAAGCGAAGAGAGGGTTTGGTAAGCAATGTGTTAGTCTTGACCACCGTGTGAACCCCGAAATCATGAACCTATGGTGGGAGCAATAGTAGGCAAACTCGTGGTAGAAGCTTCGTGAGGACGTCCGATTTTGCCGTCTGCAGTGAAGATATAAATAATATTAATCCTAGAGAACCAGGTGTACTATATAAACGTATATGATATTGTGGCGGTGCACAAGCTGTTCCTTCTGCATTCCGTTCGCACCTGCTCACCTGTTTTCTCGTTTCTCTAACCACCGAGACAGGTTAGAAAAATGAGAGAACAGTGGAAAGAGAACAGGTGCAAATGGAACGCGAAAGGAACAGCTTGTGCACCACAATAGAAGCACCTACTGTTAGAGTCAGGAGCACACGTAGCGCCTGGTGGTGCTCTACAAGCGGCTCTGCCTCCTAGAATAGAAGTATTTATCCTTGACTCTTTCTATCTTTGGCTAGCGAAGAAGGAAAGATTTAATCACCTCCACAATATGCTGTAGAAACGAAAGCCAGCAGAAAGAGAGCTAGAGTCTTCATTGTCGGTAGAGCCTACTAATGAAATGTGTTGTTCAGCTTCCAGACGCTTCAAGGTTTGAGAGGCGTTTAGACTAGACCTAACACCTATAGCATACATTGATTGAAAAGCAAAACAGCTACAAACG
Source organism: Levipalatum texanum (assembly GCA_014805385.1). NCBI lineage: Eukaryota > Metazoa > Nematoda > Chromadorea > Rhabditida > Diplogasteridae > Levipalatum > Levipalatum texanum. Next base: position 23,938 of record JACMIG010000736.1, read on the forward strand.
GCTATTTGAAAACAGGTGCCACAGTAAGCTTATACAGGGAGCGTGTATTAGTGATATATTCGTTGATAATTTTCCTTCGCGCAAATTCGACCAGCCAAAGATGAACAAGAATCATCCCCCGATAAACACTTGTGCCAACAGAAATGGATGATCAAACCAGATCACCTCAGATCCAGTTACCGATGTGCCGAGCTGATATAGCTCAAATAGTTAAACTTGTAATGATGTCAATTTGTATGAATGTGGGTGTGTATATTAGACTTTTCAAAAATGTTTTTATCAGGTGCATGAAACATCTGCAACAAAATCTTTGCGGCGCACAAAAAAGTAAGTTTTGCTGGAATCATTCCTGTCCGCGATTGAGTGATTCAATGCTCCGACATAGACATGACAATTGCCTTTGAACCTCCCAATGAGGACTTTTACTGTGGAGACGCCATTGCCTTTGATGGGACCGTCAAGGTTGTCCACTAGGCTCCAATCGTTGTTGTTCATTATAAAAGCTGAAAATTTGCTTGATTGTTTAAACGAAGAGGCTTAATACCGTTGAGATCAATAGTCGAGTGAACGACGACGACAAAGCACACTAATACTAGAAGCAACTGCATCGCACCAGTAAAGACGATGAAGAGAACAATATGCCTGATGTCCGAACCTTACAACAATTTTAATGGGTGTAGGCAGACAGCAGTCTAGAACCCATGAACAATGTTTATCGCAAATGTCCTAGTTCTTTTATCGACCTTGATCTTCATAAATATAGGAGAAAGAACAAGCTCCATCGTGTATTCCAGAATGAAATCGATTAGCTTCGTTGTCAGCAAACAAATTGCCTCCAACCGATCCAGATCATGTGCACATTCATAAAATGCTGAACGTTAACTCGAAAAACATTGAGTGCTAAGGGAGAAGGCTTATCTAGTTCGTATAAGTGCTCCGTATCTTCGATATCATCTCAGCTTTATTCTGCTCAAATATCTGTAGCAATCATTCGTCGTCGTAGTCGTCCGCCTTGGGTTCAGGCGTCGTCGTAGCCGACATGACTTGTACCATGAGATCTGCCTTTCGGAGCAGAATGTGTTCAACGTTCGCTATGAAGACTTTCTTATGGAAAGTCCCATCGAGGTCGACGGCGAATTCGCGTCCATGTTGAGATGGGAAGTCTGGAGAAGGAGACTTGACGAGCTTCACCTGAACAAAAAGCGTGGATCAGGATGAGGTATAAAACCTTTTATGATTACTTACGAGCAAAACTTGTACCGCATTCGGATGATGTCGCACAAAAATAATTTTAAAAATGTAAAAAATAAGGCAATGTCGGATCATCGTTATCAAGGCCAAAGCTCACCAGGCTAAGTGGCTTTCCCGGTCCGGCAGAGATGGTCTCGGTGAGTGGCTTCACCAGCAGCCAATCGGGCTCGATTTCCAACTCTACAAAACAAGTGGTTAATAAATACTGCTGCTTTTTAAGTAAAAAACGAACCCCTCATCTCCTGAATTATCCGTGAATCTGCTCTTGAAATCAGGAAGATTACAACAAGGACCAAAGTTAGGCGGCACATTTTTCCAGACTGCCAGAATGGTTTTCGTTCCAGACATTTCAACTACCCAAAAACAGACAGCATTGCAGGGCACGATTGATTTGAAACAATTTATTCACAATAGATATCACTTTAGTAGGGCGAAGAGGTTTTCGCACCGCAGGGCCACGAATCGCTCCGTGCCGATGTCAAAGGGAATCTCGCTATTCTTTTCGGACACAAGATAGTTGCTGCCGATCTTCAGCGTGTTATCGTTTTTGGTGTCCTCGTTTTTCTTGCGCAAAGTTACGTGGACTACGGAAGGAACGGGATTCCCGCTGCCCGTCACGAGGCACCAACCAGGACGAAGGGTAAAGGCTGAGGGATCGAATTAAAGAAGGACTGGGAAGAACTTTTTGGCAAAATGAGTGCATTTTCCCCATACGTCTACGCATTGAAATGTCGCATTTGAGATTGGCATTGTGCCAAGAAGTTCTTCCCAGTCCTTCTTTAAGGAAGGAGTAGGAGAAAAGTTCTGGGGCCCTAAAACAGCTGGGACAAATGTGGCTAGAACGCAGATACAGAATGGCAAGGGCACTTTGGCCTATATCTGCGTTTTAGCGATATTTACCCCGGCTATTTTACTGACGCCAAACGTTGTTCCTACTCCCTCTTTAAAGAAGGAGTAGGAGCAAGATTCCGGTGGAAATTGTGGATAAATATGCTAAATTTCAGACACAGGCGAAAGTGCACTTGCACTTTCGCCTGCGTCTGCATTTTAGCATATTTTATCCACAATTTCCACAGCTGTTTTACGGACCGGATTCTTGCTTCTACTCCTTCTTTAAGTATCAACCGGGAATGCACCCAAACATACCATCCATGCTCTTGATCTCTGCGTAAGTGGACGCTACACAAGCGAAGAGAAACAGCAGTACAACATTTAGGTTCATGTTTGGAACCTGCAAAGCGAAAGCTTGAAGCCAGCAAAGCGATCCAGACGCTTCAAAGTTTGAGAGGCGTTTAGACTAGACCAGTAAAATGCATTGATCTATCAAAAAGAAGTGAAGGACACAAAAGTGAAGGGAAACAGCAATAGAACATTTAGGTTCATTTTTGAAAACTGAAAAGCAAACCTTGTGAAACCAGCCAAAATCAAAGCGAAGCAAAAGGAGTGTTTTCATGTGGTGTCATTTGATGTAGACCCTGTGAATTCAACAAAGCAGCTCGCTGACACAGTTATCGATACTGTCACAGTCGTTCCGCTTTATGTTGTGGATAAAATTTCTGTGCTTTTTGAGAGAAGAGAGGTCAAATATCCGCTAGTCGTGAAGACGCCGACAACTTTTACATCCGCATTTTACATAGGTGAGTATGTAAAATGCCTATCAGTGAACCAATCTCCTCAAACTTTCTCATTCGCATCTCCATTGCTGATGACGATAAAATCTCGTTTATTATGTAGAGATAACCGTTGCGTTCGGAACGGTACATTATACGTCGTTGAATTGCCGATACTAAACTCTCTCTTCAAGCATTTTTAAAAATGTATTTATCTTTTTAAGACACGAATTTTCTAGAGCTCGAATACCCCTGGAACAGCCCATCTCAGAATCGGCTCAAAATGTGTGTGCTGGTTCCTTTGGGGGTCCAAAGTACGAAAAGGGGTAAAAAAAATTTCGGAAAAATTTTCCCTTCGAGACCCAATTCGAACTTCCGTTGGCCATAACTTTTTAAATTGGCGGTTTTGAGCGGACAAATGTATTCCT